>JBBMOC010000605.1:0-20000 GCA_037975185.1 Centropyge bicolor
TGTGTGTGTGTGTGTGTGTGTGTGTGTGTGTGTGTGTGTGTGTGTGTACAAAGACACATATACTCATGTCAGGACTAGTTCAGCCTCCAGCCTTCACTCTGTTTTCCTCCTACACTCGTCTAAACCGTCCCGCTCTTCTCTCTGCGTCTCTAACAAGTCCTGTGTCTGTCTCTCAGTCTGATCTGTCTCTGTGTCTCAGTCTGATCTGTCTCTGTCCTCTGTGTCTCAGTCTGATCTGTCTTCGTCCTCTGTGTCTCAGTCTGATCTGTCTCTGTGTCTCAGTCTGATCTGTCTCTGTCCTCTGTGTCTCAGTCTGATCTGTCTCTGTGTCTCAGTCTGATCTGTCTTCGTCCTCTGTGTCCATTAAACCTCATCACTGTTTATCTGATAAACACACTAGTTTATCTGGACTCACACTAAGACTCATTAGAGACCAAACGTGGATTCATCAAATACACTCTGTGCACAGTCATCAGGCAGGTTGCATTTCTGAGGATTAGTTTTATTATTGAACGACAGCACTTCTGTCGGTCGATCCAAAAAGTTAATGAAGCTCAAACCTGAGTGTTTAAGGAAGTGACAGCGAGGTTTTGGCTTTTGCTGCACAACAGTGATGATATGGTCAAAGTCCTCGCCTGCCTAATGACTGTGCACGCAGCGTCGCCAACACACGCCCATGATGATAACAACATGTGATTGGTCTTATCATGGAAATACAGAGAAACAGCAGCCTCATCCTTTACCCTGAAAACTGAGGTCACCAGACCAACTGTCCTCACTTCCCTTTTTCCAAAAATGCTTCTATCAGTATTTGAAATGTGTTCCCTATATATGTAATGTGATTACTTTCAGTTCCCATTTTTAGTTGCCATTGGAAACAACTGATTAAAAACAAGAACAAGACGAGATCAAGCTCAGCTGTGATTTTATACACGTCAGTCCTGTTTATTCTTTACTCTTTACTGTTATTCAGTCAGGTTTTTGTCTTTGTTCTGAGCTGTTTGTCTATTCCTGTTTTAGTACATTAAGAGAGATGAAAAGCCACAGTTAACTTCCTCGTATACGTGACAGTCGAGGCCGCAGAAGCCCGTTCAGATCCATAAGTGAAGTGGAGCCTGGCTCAGATCAAAGGGTCAGTTCAAATATCCTCAGGAACAATCACAGCTCCGGAGTCAGAGTCAGAGCACAGGAAGCTCAGGGCTCGCTCCCTCTCGCCTACACACACACACACACACGCACACACACACACTCACACACATACACACACACACACACGCACGCACGCACACATACACACACGCACATATGCACACGCACGCACACACGCACACGCATGCACATGCACACACATGCACGCACACACACATGCACACACGCACGCACGCACACATACACACACGCACGCACACGCACACACACACACACACACAATGGGTGTGTGAAGGCAGGACTGATCCTGTGAGCAGATGAGAGTTGGACGGATGTCCAGAGACTCTGAGGAGGAGCTGTCTCCTCATGTGATTGAGGATTTCACACTCAGAATGTTTCTGTGATCAGATCATCCCCTCATTACTTTCATGATTAATCGATTAATTGTTGAGTCTAAAAAAACGTGTGGTCTTCACAGTTTCTTCCAGCTCAAAGTCTCGTCTTCAGATTTCTCCTTCTGTTCATCCACAAACTGAAGACGCTTCATTCTCTGCGATCAGTGACAAACAACAGCAGGAAGTTCCTTTATTCAAGAAGCTGGAACCAACGAACGACTGAAACGAGCTGCTAATTAATTTCCTTACAGCTGATTGATTGATTGATGGAGTCGTTGTTGCAGCTCGAGGAGACGCTGAGATGTTTGAGTCTTTGCCTCCACAGAGATAAAAACATGCAATAACAGCTGAGAGATGTGAGGATGATGACGACATCTCCACAGATGAGATGGACAACGTGAAGTCGGCAGGTTACAGGAGCGTCTGCTCGATGAGTGACAGGAGCGAGTGTTCAGGCTGCTCGATGAGACGTCGCTGGCTCGTATCGGCTCGACGCCGTTCTGTCCGGACGAGCTGAACATTTCGCTCATCAGAACGTCGACGACAGAAACATCCTCTCTGACCTCTCTCTCTCACGTCGTTGTTTTCTTCCTGTTTCCCACCAGAGGCCTCGTGTTTGATCTTACAAAACCATGAACGCACCGTTTCCTGCACAAACAGCCATGTTTATACAAACACGACATGCGGCAAGAATGTGTGCACCTCGAATGGCCAGATGTACGTGGACACTCAAAACTTTACTCTCATGATTGAAGAGTTCATGTGTTCATCTCCTTCATCCAGTCATGTGTTCACAAAGTGTTGACCCTCTCTCCGTCCTTGCTTGTGAATGGATGAACTTTTCACTCATGATCCTCTCACCTGTTAATGAACCTGTTTACCTGTGGAAGGATCCAAGCAGGTGTTTCTGGATCAGTCCACAACTTTCAGTCTGTTGTTGCTCCTGTCCCGACTGGTTTGAAACAGCTGATGATCAAACATTAAATGTACTTCATTTTCACACTGACTGAGTGTGTTCATGCTCCCTGTAGAGAACAGCCTCAGTCTCTCTAGTTTCAGCTCCACTGATGGTGCAGTGAGACTCGACTGATGACAGCTCCTTCATCTCTACAGTCTGAAGGAGGGTGTGAAGAGTCTTTGTCAGCTTCACAGGAAACAAACTCCCGTCACACACACACAGACACACAGACACACACACTCACACACAGACACACACACACAGACACACACAGACACACAGACAGACACACACACACACACACACACACACACACACACACACACACACACACACACACACACACAGACAAAGATCTCGACACGACACCTTTTCAACTTTTCCACAGAGGCCACAGTCCTGCTGTTGTAATGTGTGTGTACTTGTGTGTGAGTTTCAGACCTGGGGAGTGAGGACATGTTTGGACAGTGAGGACATTTTGGCTGCTCTTTCAGGCCGACCTTCAAAGGGTGAAGTGTTGGGTAATGATTAATGTTGGATTAGCTTTAAGCATTTAACGCTGCTGGTTGAAGGTTGTGGTCAAAGGCTGAGAATGTATCATGTTAATGAGGATCCTCACAAGTATAGAGGTGTGTCTGTGTGTGTGTTTGTTTCCGTGTGTGTGTGTCTGTCTGTGTGTGTGTGTTTCTGTGTGTGTGTTTGTTTCCGTGTGTGTGTGTGTGTATATGTGTGTATATGTGTGTGTGTGTGTGTGTGTGTGTGTGTCTCTGTGTGTGTCTCTGTGTGTGTGTCTCTGTGTGTGTGTGTGTGTGTGTGTGTGTGTGTGTGTGTGTGTGTGTGTGTGTGTGTGTGTGTGTGTGTGGACTCAGTGAAAAGGCCTTTTTCTGGACGTTTCCTCTGAGCCGACACACTCCGCTGCCTGTGTTTGCTGACTGTGTGTGTGACTGTGTGTCCAGCCGTGACTTGTCTATTTAAGGACATTTCCATTGACTTTCACTCACACGCAGTGTGACCACAGTAACCAGACGCTGGTCAGAGGTCGCTCAGAGTTTCCTTTGCACAGTTTGCAAAAGTTGAGTTTGGTTTCTTTAATAAATAGTTTTTTCTTTAAAACTTTAAATAATTAAATTTCAGTTTAGTTTTTAATCACTGACAGATTCAGTCTCTGATTCTCATGGAAATAAGTTGAAGACAGAATGTTTCCTGTCACGGCCTCTCACACATGAAGGAATGACATTCATGAAGCTGCTGGACCTTCACTTGTTCCAGGATGTTACAGGAGGTTCAGAGCTCTGACACCAAACATCAGCTGAACAAACAGGACCTGAGAGTCTGCAGAGAGTCGCAGAGCTCACGGCTCCATCCAGCTCTTCACATCCACTTTAACTGTCAGCAAACATCTGCTAATGAGCGTGTTACACACAGAACAGCCGAGGCTGATGGGAACGTGTCGTGTAAGTCTTTGGCCTGCTGGTGGCGCTGTCTGTGGTTGATGGAAGAGTTGAGATCTTTCAGTGTGGATCAAAGTGATGAAGCTGCTGATCAATCAACAGATGAACCGTCGGTGTTTCTTCTCTAACAGAAGTGACAGTTCTGTAGCACTAATGTTTGTGAGTAAACCTGATAGATTTCTCTCTGCTGGAACATTTGAAGTGCGCTCAGCTCTTTTCTCTCGCTGCTGTCATGAATCTATAGAGGTGTTTTATTATGTTGTTTGTCTTAATGTTGACTCAGCGCTCCGTCCATTTTCAGCCCAGATTAATACAGATCACCACACACACACACACACACACACACACACACACACACACACACACACACACACAGTCTGCCGTCTGAATACAACAGTGTGTGTGGAGTGTGTTTGACTCTGAATGGCTTTTGTTGATCTCTTTAGTCTCCTTTTAGTCTCACTTCCTGTCAACAGGGAGGGGTCCTGGTGTGTGTGTGTGTGTGTGTGTGTATGTGTATGTGTATGTGTGTGTGTGTGTGTGTGTGTGTTCACCTCGTTTCCATGCATGTTAGCCACATATTTGAACTCGGGGATGCCGACGGTGTGACGGCGAGGACTGAGACCCAGAGCCAACACCCACAACTGCTGACCTGAGAGAGAAGGAGAGTAAACAAGAGTTTTCACATTTATACAAGTTACAGTTTGTGTTTCTGAGGGAATCTGCTGAGGAAAACATTTAGCGGAGATGTTTTACAGTGAATATAAACCAAACAGTGACAGTGCTTCACTTCAGCTCCGTCACAGAGAGCGATCTGCTCTGAAGTTCCTCTGAACTCTGAGACGAGGTTCAGCCTCTTTCAGCTCATTGTTTTGGTTTTACAGCTCACATCTGTGTCGACCTATCGACCTCGTTCCCAGCAGGCAACGGGAAGAACTGTGTGAGAGCTGAGGTGGAACTAGAACTTCTGAGTTCTGTTGCAGGAGGAAGAAAACCTTCAAACCCATCTTCACTGAACAACACTGATACCTGAACATCCAGCCTTTGATCAGGAAACTGGAGCCAATATTTACCCAGACGACTCTGAGTGACCCTCAATGTGCTCTTTGTTACCAGCAGGATGCAGGAAATCATTAACTGTTTTTGAGAAGTGAACCACATGAATCTTCACTGTCAGTCAGTCACGTAGCAGCAATAAAATCTCTCCGGCTCTAACATCAGAACAAATGTTCAAACTCAACCACACGCATTAGATTTAAAGCACAAACCCAAATGTAAATGCAGCAGAGCGAATTTTGTGATTCAGTAAATCAGCAGTTTCGCCATGAACAGCTGAACATGTGTGTGTGTGTGTGTGTGTGTGTGTGATACTGGATGTTAAAGTTATTTTTCAATCATGAATCAGATTAAATTTTAATTAGTTTCTGTTTTCACTGATCTGCTGCTGATCGTCAGTGAATAAATGTTTCTATGTCAACACGACTACTGTAACATCAGAAGAAGCTCTGCAAGCTTCAGCAAGTCTCACACACACACACACACACACACACACACACACACACAGCAGTAAAACCACAGTAAAGTGTGAATGAATCATCACCCAACATGAGGGAAAGAACACACACACACACACACACACACACACACACACATACACACACACACACAGACCCAGGTTGGCCGCCGGCCAGCTGGCGTGCTGGATTAGTCCAGATTAGCTTTGTGTGTGTGTGTGTGTGAGAGAGAGACATATTAGCCAGATTAAGCCGTCCCAGATTAAATTAACCACAGCTACAGTCCAGTTATATGATCACTCAAACACCAACAAGCAGCCACAGCTCAGTCAGTGTCATGGCCACCGCTTTGACTGACAGCTGATACTTCACCAGCCAATCACCATCCCTTGTGTGTGTGTGTGTGTAATCTGTCTATCTATCTATTTCCTGTTTGACTCATACCAATTAGAGATATTAACATCACTGAGGAATGAGGATGTTTGTGAACAGATGTCAAAATAAAACTGTGATAAAAACATTTACAGCTGAAATTCCCGATCAGGACACAGAACATAGTTTAACACCTGTTGCTGCATCTCATAATTATGAGATCTTTTCTTGTTGGGTATCTGAATTTGTTTCTTTGGTGAATGCAATGTGCGTCTGTAGTTTCATGCGTTGACAGATTATTTTGAAAGGGCAGGCAGACAGACAGGCAGACAGGCGGACAGGCAGACAGACAGATAGACAGACAGACAGGTGAGCCGTTACCTCTGACAGACTGGCCGATGCTGTACAGGTGTGTGATGTCGGGGTTGGAGGCGTTGACCTGGTGGAGGTACTGCTCGATCTCGCTGTTGTTGTGGTAACGAAACTCCAGCGTGGAGGCGGGAGTGAGGATGAGGAAGATGAGGAGGAGGAGGAGTGATGACATCACTGCAGTGAGACCTGTGTGAGGAGAGTCAGGTTTAACACAACGACAAGATTCACGGCCTGCATTTCAGCAAAAAGTACAGCAAAACAAACATTTGTCAATTTGCGTTTGTTACCATATTTTTACGCTGACGACACAAACCTGTTCCCTCCAGTTCACCTCACTGAGCCTGTTTGCTGCTGTGAGAAATGTCCAGACCATAATAAAACCTTCTTTAGCTAAATCTTATTATTTTCCCTCAACACACAGAAAACAAAATGTTCCAAAAACAAAAATGCTGCAGATCAGGACAAACATTTTGTCAGTGAACGCACCCCTGATTTATTCGATTAATTTGATTTAATCGTTAGATCAATTAATCAATTAATTAATAATTAATTCAGTAACTTTTTCTGGCAAAACCTTTTGGTTGAGCATCACAGGGTTTTCATGACCTCCGCTGGACCTTTATTTAAGTTTATTTTAAAAAAGATTCTATTTTAGTTGTGTTGAAATTATGTCATTTATTTGAGCTGAATTTACTTTAGTTTCATCTTCATCGTCCAAATTGATCCTTGACCTCGGAAACAAAAACACTCTTAACTCAAACAGCACTGTGTCGTCGCTGAACATTAACTCAGTTTAAGTTCAGTCACTTTACAACATGCAGTAATATTATAAAAGCTACTTGATCAGATAAAGTCACTACAACATACACAAACCAAAGGCAATGTAATAACATATGAGAGAATATGTTAAAAAATCATGAGACAAACTGGAGGAGTTTTCAAGTCTCCAGAAGCAGCTGCCCTACATTCAAGCCTCCTTGGATAATCATGACCTGGATGAGTGAGAACTGCTTCACCACTGACACACAAACACAACACAGGAGGCTTCAGACTGCCTATAGAAACAGATCATATAGGAACATTACAGGAACACAGTCCTGAGCACTTCAGACACATGATGAAGGGAAGCAGGACACACAGCATTTCACAGCCATTACAAGATTATTATAAGAGCCTGATCGATGATCGATAATCAGGCACCAACACTTCAGATCGATACCTGCGATCAGAGGTCTCACCTGTCCGCTTCGTGTCTCCGACCGGCTCCTGTCCAGGTGAGACCGCCTGTCTGTCTGTCTGTCTGCGACTCCTCTCAGTGAATGTTACTTATTCACCAGCGGGTCTCCCTGTCGACTCCAGGAGGGGTGGAGCTTAGCGTATGTGCGTGTGTGTGTGTGTATGTGTGTTTTATTCGGTCTATGAATTCAACAGGTTTATGAATGAAACACACTGATGGTTGTGTGTTTGACTTTATTCGCTGTTTGAATCTAAAATGTCAGAAACAAAAAATATCTGAAGGTATTTTATTTTGAAGTGAACTGAATTATTGGTCCACATGTTTATGCTGTGTTGGAAATGTTCACTGACATAAAGTTAAAAACAAGTTGGAGCTTTATTCAATATTTTCATTCATGGCCATTTCTTTAGTTTTAAAAAACAAACAAACAAAAAAACATTTCCTAAACTAAATTATAAAATGTGATAATAATCAGCAGATTTGTTGTTAATGAGTTATTTGTTGTCTCTCCTACTATTTGGTTTTATTATCTAATATTTGCTTCTCAGACAATTTGTTCATATTGCAAGTACAGTAAAATATCTTATCTTAATATTTAAACCAGGAGCAGAGAGTGTGTGATGAAGGAAGAGGTCTCACTCTGACAGAAAGACAGCGGCTGAGAGCAAACAGGTGGCTGCAGTGACACCTGCTTGGTTCCTGGTGATTTGGCGCCCTCTGCTGGCTGCAGTGTTTATGCGCTGTTTCATTGAACTAACTAACACAGCCTGCATAGTTTTATACCCAGACAAGTGCTGGAAAATACTCCTTGAAGTATAAATATGTACTTCCACTGCAGTACTAATAGAAGATGAGTGAATGGGTCGGGGTCCTAGAGGCGGTTGTGTTGGTCTTTGAGTACAATTTGTGGACACTAAAGGGGCCCTCACAAAGCTTCTAGGGGACCTTGAGGATATTTTAGTCCTGGACGAGGTTGTGGTGGGTTTTGGGGGTGAAGCTTCAGGGGCCTTAGGAATCCTTGAGGTGATCATTGAAGGAGTTATGGCGGTCTTTGGAGGTTGTAGGACCCTTGAAGAGGCTCCAGAGGCCTGAATGGATGAAATGAGGGTGAAATGATATAAAGGAGGTTGTGAGTCCGTGAGGAGGTTGTAGGAATCATTTGAAAGATTGAGTTGTCCTTGAAAAGATTGTAGGCATCCTGGAGCGGATTCTGTGGGTCCTTGAGGAGACTGCAGTGGTTCTCAAGGTCGACACTTTGATCCTTGAAAATGTTCCAGGTTTCTTTTTTTTTTTTTTTGCGGCTGCCTGAGTATAAAACTGTTCGGAACATTAATCTTCTGCCAGAACGATTCACGCTGGGCTTTAATGATGTTTTGGTTTGGATGTAAGAAGGAAGAGTAAATATGAGCGGAGCTGTTCCAGTTCGGTGTCTTTTCCTTCTCGATCAGTTGAACAAAGTTGTAGTTTATATTGTGCCGTCTCCTCCACTCGATGGAAGGCGTCAGTTTTCTGCCTCTTCAGCTGAAACTTGCATTAAAGTTTCCTGACAGCAGCGAATGTGTTGTTAATCCTCCGTCTTCTATGCTGAGGTAATAATGTTGAGTAATTGTGGCTTGGTTTGGGGAGGTGGGGGCGGCGGTGGTTGATTGACAGCTCATTTAAACAGACACAGCGGAGGAGATGAGAGGCGAGGTTCAGGAACAGGAAGTTAATGAAGCTGGAGGGATGAGCGACAGGAACAACGTCGCTGATTCACTCGATCGTCTGAGTGTAACTGAAACCTCATTTAGTAAAAACGCGATGATGCTGATTCACCCGTTTTCTCTGAAACCAACAAAGCTGTAATTACCTGAAGACAACGAACGAGAGTCTCTTTAAACTTTAAATCAACAGATTCCAGATCTGGAGAACATAGAGTTCAGATCTTGTATTTTCCTGCTGTTGAAGCTTGAGCTCATTCGAACGACTTTATCCTGTCGGTCGCTTTCATCTCCAGCAACGAGCATCAGACTCTATGAGATCATCATGTGTCATGTGTCATCACAAACATGTGAAGATACGTGGTTTTCTCTGGACAGGAAGGAAAAACTGTCAGTTTAAAAGTAACTAGTAACTAAAGCTGTAAATGTAGTGGATTAACAGAAGAGTATGTGTGAGGAGAAATATAAAGTTACATAATGAATTAATACTCATCATCTTCATTTCAGATTCAGCTTTTAATGTTTGTAACTATAGAGAAAAACCAACAAACAAGCAAACATATCAAATGTGTTTTTCATGTTTCCTGTTGGACAACTTGTAAATGTTCTGTATGTTCATTATCATTTTTTGTTCATGACGTCAGAAAATGAGCTGAAGCTGCAGGAGACAAGAGATCATGTCCTGCAGTATGATGAGTCAGGTTACTGTCAGGCAGACAGGCAGGCAGACAGACAGGCTGACAGACAGACAGACAGACAGGCAAGCAGGCAGGCAAACAGGCAGACAGGCAGGCAGACAGACAGACAGGCAGGCAGACAGACAGGCAGACAGGCAGGCAGACAGACAGGCAAACAGACAGACAGACAGACAGACAGACAGACAGGCAGACAGACAGGCAGACAGGCAAACAGGCAGGCAGGCAGACAGACAGGCAGACAGGCAAACAGGCAGGCAGACAGACAGGCAGACAGGCAGGCAGGCAGGCAGGCAGACAGACAGACAGGCAGGCAGGTAGACAGGCAAACAGACAGGCAGGCAGGCAGGCAGACAGACAGACAGACAGGCAGGCAGGTATACAGGCAGGCAGGTAGACAGGCAAACAGACAGGCGGGCGGGCGGACGGACGGACGGACAGGCAGGCAGGCAGGCAGGCAGGCAGACAGGCAGGCAGACAGACAGGCAGGCAGGCAGGCAGGCAGACAGGCAGGCAGGCAGGCAGGCAGACAGGCTGACAGACAGACAGACAGGCAGGCAGATAGACCTCCACAGAAAGTTAATCTGTTTGAGATAAGACTCTCAGTCTTGGAGCTTTGGAGGGAATCTAAAATCCAAACCATCATATTTCCATAATCTGCCTCATATCCTAACAAACCGGCCCCGACACACTCATCTCCATTCCCATCATGCACCTGGCCTCTGACACATTACCATAATCCATCCAGCCTGCACAGACTCTGAGCTGAAGTTTTGGGAGGATGGAGCTGTGAGGTGCAGCTGAACTGAAGCTGATGAGAAAAAAAACAGAACAAAATCAAACAATGATGAAGGCACAAAACAAAAGAACACAAATGTCTTTCAGCCTCAGGATTTTGTTTTGGTAGTTCAGATTATTTATGACAGTATCCACAGTAGAATAATTAAAGTTGTTGCATGTGTCTGCAAGTTCTTTCAAATTCAGTTCATTTCAGTCTGTGATGCTTCGCTGGATGAATGTACTGCAGCTCAAACACAGAAGCAAACACACTGGTTAGTTTCGTCTGTATTGATTGACAGGAGTGATAATCAGTGGAGCTGAATTTATGCCGTCCTTGTTGAGACCCGGGCTGAAGAACGGGTGTAGTTTCCCGGTGAAGGAGCAGTCGGTGAAGGAGTAAAGAAGAACCTCAGCATCGACATCGTAGAAGGAGACGAGACCTTCGTCGTAATCCACAAAGACTTTCACCTGCTCAAAGTGATAATTCACAGATAGAGAGACGGGATTGATATAGAATGCAAAGTACCCTCCGTCGCTCAGGCTTATGGCCCAGTAGCCGTTCTCAGGACTGAGTGTGATTCCTCCCTTCCTATTGGCTGAATCTGTGGCCACTCCCAAAGTCCATCCAGTCTTTCCCCCAACTTGAACGTTATAGTGAAATCTACCATAAGAGAAACTCTGCTTTCCCAAGACACAAATCCTAGGGTAAAATTGTTTCGAGCTGTTTGGGAAGTCTTTCCATGAGTCGCCACAGTGGACCTGTTTCCCGTCGTCAGACAGGACGAGAGCAGGATGTGCTGTGTCGGGATCCAGAGTCACGTCCACGGCGCTCTGCTGGAAGCTTCTCATCTCAGCTTCACGCAGCTTCTTCATTTCCTGTAAGAGCCTCTTCATCAGCAGATCCAACGATCCCTCCACAGCTGTCTTTGAGTATCCTTTATATACAGTTGGACAAACGCTGACCTCCGTCCAGTCTTTAGTGAGGGCAGGAGCACTCAGGGTCCTGAACCTCTGGAGGAAGTGGAGGTGGTCTTTGGAGCGTGAGAGCTGCTCCACCTCGGCCCGCCTCCTCAGCAGCTCAGAGATTTCCTGCTCCAGCTCCTGGATGAACTCGTTGGCCTGTTTCTCGGCCGAGCTCTGCTTCTCCTCGATGGTCCTGATGAGCTCGGTCTGCGCTGCCTCCAGGGACTTGATCAGGATTGAGTCAGCGCAGGACCGACATATGGGCGTCTGTTCGTTCCTGCAGTAGAGCTCCAGGAGTTTGCCGTGTTTTCTGCACATGCTGACGACCACGTTCTCTACAGGATCAACGGGCTGATCAGTTTTCAGGCTGGACAATGTTTGATGAAGGTTAAAATCAGCTGCAAAGCAGATGACCAGACAGGCCAACAGGCAGAACATGAGGGTCAGTTTAGTTCCAGAAGGACCAAAAAAATTTCCAGGTTTCTTTCTATTTGTGGCCGACTGTCTGAAATGAATAGCCATCTCAGACATTTGAGTGTTGACCACAAGCTTCCATTTCCTATCAACACGCTCTTTGCACATGGGACACTGGCGCTGGGGATTGAAATTCAAGTGCTGTGTGATGCAGCTCTTGCAGAAGTTGTGTCCACAATGTAACGTGACTGGTTGAATGAACACCTCTAGACAGATGGGACACAGAACCTGCTCTTCAGTCAGCGGAGAGTTGGCAGCCGACATGTCGATTCTCTGCAACCGAAAGAGAAAGTGTGACACACCAGCATCATTGCACAACTCTTCTCTTGGTTCTTCTCTTGGAACTTAATAATCATATCTTACACTGTACAATAAATGAGTCTGTGCATGTATCAAAAGAGACAAATTCAATCCAGTGAAAAAAATAAAGACTTCAAATTTACAATCTGATTTTTCCAAAAACCAAAACCTATTAAACAACCAGAATAATTTTAACAGTGTTTTGACATGAACGTTTACACATAAAACAAATGAATCTAATCAATTTAAGATAAGATAAGATAAGATAAGATAAGATAAGATATACCCCACAGTAGGGGAAATTCACATATCACAGCAGCAGAGGGGAGAGAGCAGTTAAATCACAAAAAGAACAAATAACAAACTAAAAAAAGATATCAACAAATTTACATGAGGCTTATTTACAGTTGCAAATATGGATATGAAATATTTTACCAGTAATATACACATATACACATGGGCCAGAAATGAAAGCTTGACCTATTGGATTAAATATGGAATATTGAATATTAAATACCAAATACAGAATATTGCACATTGAATTGGATGAAGTATTGCACAGTGAGTGGAATAGAATATTGCACAGCAACAAACAACTCTTTCTGGTGAAAGAGCTCAGACAGACAACCTTTACATCATCAAGTTATACGTTTACATTATCATATTAATAAAGTCCCCTATAGGCTTCCGTACTTAAAGCACAGAAACACTAACCTCTCTGTACTGACCGGTGAGTGCTGGAGACTCTGCTGCGCTGTTGGAAATGTGATGAAAGTGTAGCTGATCTTCAGACAGAAACTGATCCGACTGCTCCGCGTTGGAGAGGAGTTTATATCACAAAGCTGAAAAACAGGTTTAACTGATTAGTCATCCAATGAATCAAGACTGGGATGCAGCACGTTCACATTCATTTCTTTTCATTTTGATTGGTAATGGACAATTGTTTTCCTGAAAGAGATTATTAGGTAACACTTTCATCATTGAATCCACTCAAAACCAACAGGGATTCAATTCCTCTATCGGCACCTGTGGATTATGACAAGCTTGACTTAACATTATTTTTTCAAACTGCACCAAACAATCTTCATGTTTTCTTTATTCGGAAGAAACTACGTGAAGTAATGAGACAACACAGGCTTTTGTTTTCATGTGGTTTTATTGCATTTTGACAACTTGTTTGCTAATTTGTGTGTGTGTGTGTGTGTGTGTGTGTGTGTGTGTGTGTGTGTGTGTGTGTATGTGTGTATGTGTGTGTGTGTGTGTGTGTGTTGCTTCTGTACATTTCCTTGACAGATGCCCTGAAGGTAACGATGGAGCTCTGTGGGGAAAAGGAAACTGTCAAAGTCTGTGAACTGCTTTTCGCCCAGCAGCCAGTTTGATTGACAGGAGCTCGTGTGCAGTGCATCCTGGTACATGTAGGCAGGACAGCCGGGGAACTCAGCTTCCTCAGTCAATATGGCACCAATTCATGGCTTCAGTTGACGACATTTCAGCATCAACACTGATCAAATTTGGCAAAGAATCAAACAAAATGTGACCTTCTTAACTTTGTCTTTGCAGCTCAGAGTCACAGAGTCTAGCAACACGACTGCAGACCTGTTCATAATATGAAGAAAGTGTCTCAGTGAGGCGACGAGCAAAAGGAGCCAGAAACTGAGGCAGCTCCATTAAATTCATTCGTTTTTTTATTCCAATCTGTGACAATAGAGCTGGACCACAGGGCACCAGCAGGGGGCAGTCACAGCACACACACACACACACCAGATCCACTCATATAAAAACAAGATCAGGATGAAGTGAACAGACAGCGAGTGGAGTCTTTACATCTGCTGAGAAACTGAAGAAGAAACTGGTTTTCATCCTGAAGCTTTAGTTGTTAACTCCCCTTTTAACAGTGGTGGAATGTAACTGAGTACATTTACTCAAGTACTGTACTTCGTCACATCTCAGAGGGAAATATTTCACTTTTTTCTTCATTACATTTGTCTGAGCTTTAGTTACTTTAGATTTTTACACACAAAACTTATGAAGCTGAAACAAATAGTCCATCAATCAATTAGTCAAAAAAATTAACAGTCAGCTGTCAAATCATTTCCTGTTTGCAGCTTCTCAAAAAGATTTGCTGCTTTTCCTTTGAATGATTTCTGTGTGTTGGGTGTCGGTGTGTATTAGTACTTTGACTGGTACTCCAGTACTGTGGTACTTTGTGGTTTGTTGTGCTCGGCAGTTTTTCACGGCCGATCAGCTGAAGCGAGAGAGAAGTGAGTTAAATTGAAATGTTCAGAGCAAATTGGTTGTTTCCTCGAGAGAAGAAGAGAAACACTAGAAGATGACAGATACTGTGTGTGTGTGTGTGTGTGTGTGTGTGTGTGTGTGTGTGTTGTGTAATAATTATATCAGCAGTCAGAGCTGATGGATGATTAAGGTTTTCTATCTGCAGCCTGAGGTGCCCATTAATCTGACACCGCTCTCTGTGTGTGTGTGTGTGTGTGTGTGTGTGTGTGTGTGTGTGTGTGTGTGTCAGTCAGTTAGTTTGAGTCTGTATATTGCAATTACTGTAGTATCTAAACTGTGTGTGTGTGTGTGTGTGTGTGTGTGTGTGTGTGTGTACCAGTAGAGGAAGCAGATGAGAGCAGAGTGGGATCAACAGCACAAAATGTAGAAGAACTATAAATGATAATAAGATGCTTATTGATGAAACCTGTAACTTCAGGTCGTCTTCGTTCCTCATTTGGCAAATACAGTGATGCTATATGTGTTTTATTGTGAAATTGTGGCTGAAAACACTTGATGTTCTGTAGCTTGTTGCCTTTTGTCCGCCTGCGTGTGTTGAGCTCTCTGGGCCACCGTACCTCCTGCAGATGAGTGCTTTGACTTTTTTTGGATTCCTTTTAAGTACATTTTGATATTTTTGTACTTCAATAAAACTTTGAATGCAGGACTTTTACTTGAGTATTTCTATACTCTGATATTAGTTCTTTTATTTGAGTAACTGATCTGAGTCCGTCCTCCAGGTGTCAGCGATCGCACAGTGTCATATTTGTCCTGAGTGTTTGTTTCCGGCGGCCATCTTTGTTTGAACCAGGAAGCAGGTTAAAAATCAGTTCTGATTTGTTTCATTAATTTCATGTAGATGATGAGAGGATTGTGACTCCTCTCAGTGAAGCGCTGTTCAACGACCTTCAGGGTTTTTCAAACGTCGCACGATCGTCGTCTTTCAGAGGAAGCGTGAGAGACAAACTGGACGACCTTGGTGAATTCACTCTGTCTCTCTGTTGGTGTCAGAGCTGGAATAGAACGGAACACATTCACTGAAGTACTTGAGTACGACTGTGAGGAGCTTGTACTTTACTGAGTGCATCTAATGAGAGAAGACTGAGTCACATTTTTCTGCACTGAATACTTTTATTTTGACAGAGTTGTGTTGGTGCTCAGAGCTTCTGAATACGTCCTCACTGATGTACGTTGTTTCCAGAAAACCTGAAGCCACAAAACATAAAATCACAGATGATCTCAGGTTTAATACGTTTGCTCTTTGAGACGATAAAAGCAGAACTTGTTTATATTCAACACTTGTGTTTCATGTATCCTGTGAAGCGTCAGGTACTTGGAGCCTTTGGAAACTCATTCATGCTGCTGTTGGAGCTCGATTTCAGCTGGAGAAACCTGATTATTTGTGCGTGTAAACCTTTAACCGGGTTTAAAAAGGCGGTGGTAAATGTGTGAAAGCCTCGCGCACATTTACTGAACACACACACACACACACACACACACACACACACTGAGCCTGTGCTGCTAATCCAAACTACAGAGAGCTGCCGGTGTGTGTGTGTGTGTGTGTGTGTGTGTGTGTGTGTGTGTGTGTGTGTGTTTGTGTGTGTGTGTGAGAGAGCTCCAGGGTAAATAGTCTGATTTGTACTGTGACTCTGCAGCCTTCAAATCTATTTTCTCTCAATGTCACTGTGCATGTGTGTGTGTGTGTGTGTGTGTGTGTGTGTGTGTGTGTGTGTGTGTTTCATGTCAGGTTATAATCCTGTCAGGCTCAGAAACCTGAACTGACATGAACAAGAGAGAGAGAGGAGGATGAGTGACAGACTCCCTCTCTCTCTGGGCTAACAGGCCTGTCTCCATCAGCTGCTGCAGCTCAGAGCCCGGCTGCCGCTGTGCCCGTGAGCAAGACGGTGTTCAGGCAGGAGCAACCGTACGCAGCTTTAATAAAACCAGCAGAAGAAGAGGAGTCGCTCATAAAGGCTCCAAAACTGCAAAACTCAACACAAACGAACACATTTTCAAACTGAAGACTGGAACAGACAGAAGCATCAAAGGAAGGGCTGAAACTGACAAACACGTCAGAGGAAAGATTTCAAACAGGCAAAAGAACAAACCAAAGACTTTCAACACTGCCGGAGTATCCAACCTGAACTGTCCCACAAATCCATCCACATCATTCAACCAGGAGACGTGTCAGCGTTTGTGAAACCAACAGAAGCATCGACAGAAAAAACTGACAAACGTCGAGTGAACGAATCTGAAACAGGCAAAAAAAACAAATGAAAACCCTCAAACAGGAAAAACTAAAGACAGTAAAACCCAAAGAAACAGTAAGACTCAAGAAAAGGAATCTACAAAAGAAAATTACAAAATTGGAAATAATCCTGACAAACATCAAACTAACATTTAACAACTAAAACTTAACTTCAGACTAAAACCAGTAGATTCATCAAACTTCACCTTAAAAGAAACTAAAGATTTTAAAACTGGCAAAAACACTGAATCATTGTGAAACCTGAAGAAAAATGAAACGAGAATGAGAAAGAAAATCTGATGAGATGAGAATGAGATGAACGTTCTTCTGTAATGAGCAGTTTCACTGTTGTGTTGAGAGACAGGAGATGAAACCGTCTCTCTCTCTCTCTCTCTCTCTATCGCTCGCGCCGCTCTCGGCCCGCGTGCCGCTCACATTTCCATATCAATGGTTTCCTCCGGATGGCGTCCTCCCTCCTCTCCGCCGCCTTTCTGCCGGGACGTAACTGCGGCTGATTATCAGAGGAGCACTGTTATCAACACACACACACACACACACACACACACACACACACACACACACACACACACACACACACTCGGGGGCGTGTGTGAATCAGAGCAGGTAAATGTTGAAGCAGCAGAGAAACTCATCTGTGGAGGAGAGAACAAAATGAATCGCTTCAGTGAACAGAGAAATGTGAAAGAAGGAGGAAGGAGGCGCAAAATGGTGAAAGACAGACAGATGGGTTTACAGCTGCAGTAACACATCTGGCCACCAGGGGCCAGAAACGAGTCGTGTTGGTGTCACCTGATCAATCTGAGTCCAGTCCTCTCTCTTTCAGCTCTGGGTTTGTTCTCCACCTCCTCCTGAGGGAAACATCCGTCTCTCCAGCTGCTGACGTCTCTGAAGAACAACCACTGATGAGAGAAGGGAGAGTGAACCAGAGCAGGTGAGTCGAGTCCAGACACAAACCAACAAGCTAAACTCAACATAAAGATCTGTCAATGACTGATAATCCACTGAAGATTGATCACGATAAAAGTTCATCTTATCTTATCTTACGAGCGAGGCCATTCACAATTTCAATTTGTCTCTTATTATAAAAACACTGGTTAAAACTGCTTTAAAAACTCATTTGTTTCAATGTTTATATTTATCACTTGTATATTGATGGTATTTGACACCAGGTAACAGCTCCATAGCTGGAAGCTGCTCGAGGGCACTTCAGGCTCCAACAGGGGGCGCCGTCCGACCTGAAATGGCCTCAGACGAACTTGTGAAACTTTCATTAAATCAAACTTTGTTTTTTGATTCAGTTCATGTTCAGTGTTTTCTCATCAACAAGTGAACGACTCGATGAGATGTCGGTCCTCCACTTTATCGATCGAGCAAAAATAAAAGTAATCTTCGTGGTTCAGGTTTGTTTTAGGCACAAAAGCAGCTTGATTAAGTTCAGAAAACGATCATAGTTCAGGTTAATGATTCTGATGCCAGAACTTTAATCTGGTATCAACCAAAGACTGTTTAAGTTTAAAGTAAGTTTCAGGTATAGTTTCATACATTTTCCTACAAATAGAAGAAACATGTGACAGTAAAAACTTCTTTGACAAACAGAACATGAATCTCCGGTTTCTCCCGTTGTGTCCTTTCATGCTTCGTGTTTGTCTGAAGAGACGAGTGTCGGCTTTGATCTGCAGAAGCTGTGACAGAAGCTCAGGTGTCGTTTCAAGTCGACAGCTGTGCTTCAGAGATTCAGTCGACCTGCAAAACGTCGCTGGGAGAGATTCAGAGGAAGTGAAGGAGGATGCAAACAAAACCAGCAAAAAACATCTCCTCTGAACTGAAATGTTTCTGTTTTTGCTTCCTCATTCTGTCAAATCTCAGACTCTGGTGTTTCTGTGATCTCCAGGCTGAAACGTGAACATGACATAACTTATCATTCAGTTTGTAAAAGTTGCTCATGTTTGCTTCAGTCGTGTTGAAGAACCTTCACGTTCTGTTGAAAGTTCCTGTAAGAACAGACATTAACACAGTGAATCGTTCTGCTAAACGTCTGCGACACGTTTCCTGACAGAGGTGTGAAAATACGACGACGCTCTGCTCCTGTAAACCTGTGTATTTATAAACAACGTGTGAGAACATGTGACCATGTGACGCTGAATTATTCAGTGTTTGAATGACGGAAGCCTCATGATGAACAACCTGTGGCTAGTTTATTCAGTGTTAAAACTAAAGTCATGAGTTAAAGCAACAAACCATGAACTCACCTCCATTATTTTTATGTTATAGAGACAAATGATGCCACAGCGATACGCTGCAGTACATGGCCAGAAGTATGTGGACACACGCCCAGCTGAGAACCAGACCTGATGTCATTAGTCCCTGCAGGTGCCCAGATGTGGTGGAAGGACAGGAGGGTGGATTCAGCAGGTTGATGCTCACGGTGCCTTGTCTTTAAATTCATCAGCATATTTTCATTAAATGTCATCACAAGGCTTCACTCTCTCACCTTATCTTTGCTGTAAATATATGTAGTGTGAATGTGGCTGCAGTGTGTGTGTGTGTGTGTGTGTGTGATTGAATATAATTGGCTCCTGCAGGAATTCACCGTTTTCCCATATTTCTGCAAAATTCACATCTTTGCAAAAATCTTTGAGCAGCAACAGACGCGACCAATCACACGCCTGCTGCAGGTTTCCACCAATCAGCATGTTTTATTTGCCACTAACGAGGCTCGTTATAAAGACAGGCAGGTGAGACACAGACAGGTGAGACACAGACAGGTGACAGACAGGTGAGACACAGATTCTCCTCTTTATCAAAGACTAGTGACAGGATAACGTTTTCTTCCTCATTAGCTGCTCTTCCTGTTTGTCCAGTAACTATCAATTAGCCCCACCCCTCTGGTTATCTGGGTCATGTGATTGGTCCAGCAAGGAGTTGTTTGCAGTCTTAACATCAAGAAAGAGCAGCAAATAAGATCAGAGAGAAAAGCGGATTCCTCTTCGTATCCATCAAGGCAAATTCTGCACTGCTTCTCTCAGCCAATCAGATCTTCCGGTCGACTCCCCTCACATTAGAACGTCGCCACCAATCACAGAGCAGATCTATC
>JBBMOC010000605.1:25000-27243 GCA_037975185.1 Centropyge bicolor
GGTTTTAAAGTGAGATCATAATCCTCAGTTATAAATTCATCTGAGATAAAGTCAACAGCCACTTTCACATCAACATGATTATTGATTATTATTCACCATGATGTGACCAACCTGAACTCTGATGAGCTGCATCGACTCAATGAACTCGACAAAGAAAAGAAACTCAAACTTTTTCTGTAAACTTTTTCTGATTCTGTACGAAGCGACTGCATTGATGAATCCTGTCGACGTGTGATTCACCACAGGATCGATTTGTGATTGATCCGAACGCTATAGCAGAGGGAAGGCCAGACAGCATCTCGGCTATTCTTTGTAAAACAATAACTGATCAGTCGACCTCGGCCTTTAATCCAGCTCTGGGTTGGTGTGTGGACCAGTTGTACAATCTGACAGAGCTGGGTAATTCCATGCCAAATGACCAGGAGGCTCTGACTGACCGTCTCAGATTTAGTTCATACTGTTTTATTTTAATGTCCTTGTTACTAATAACTGCTGTGCAAAATTTCAGGTCCAACGATGGATAGCACCACAACAGCCACTGAATGGACGTCGCTGTGAGAAGATTTTCCAGAGCAAACTTTCAGACTCAAACATTAGCATGATGTTGGCAACATGCATGTGGACCACTAAAAAATTCTGATGTGTACTTTGTGATTTTGTTTAGGTGAATTTTTTGCACCATCTCAAATTTGCTTCATATTTATATATTTTGATGTCCTTGTTACTAATAACTATTGTGCAAAATTTCAGGCCAATATCTCCACTTGTTTATGTGATATTAAACCTTCACATGCATGTGGAGCAGCAAAAAAGTGCTGATGTATAGTATGTGATTTTTTTAGGGGAATTTTTTGCACCATCTCAGATTTGCTTGATCTTTATTTATGTTCATGTGCTTGTTATAACAACTGCTGTGCAAAATGTCAGGCCAATATCTCCACTAGTTTCAGAGATATTAAGCCTTTACATGCATATGGAGCAGTAAAAAATGCTGATGTATAGTATGTGATTTTTTTAGGGGAATTTTTTGCACCATCTCAGATTTGCTTGATCTTTATTTATGTTCATGTGCTTGTTATAACAACTGCTGTGCAAAATGTCAGGCCAATATCTCCACTAGTTTCAGAGATATTAAGCCTTTACATGCATATGGAGCAGTAAAAAATGCTGATGTATAGTATGTGATTTTTTTTAGGGGAATTTTTTTCACCATCTCAGATTTGCTTGATATTTATTCATTTTGATGTCCTTGTTACAAATAACTGCTGTGCAAAATTTCAGGCCAATATCTCCACTAGTTTCAGAGATATTAAGCCTTTACATGCATGTGGAGCAGTAAAAAATACTGATGTATAGTATGTGATTTTTTTAGGGGAATTTTTTGCACCATCTCAGATTTGCTTGATATTTATTTATTTTAATGTCCTTGTTACGAATAACTGCTGTGCAAAATTTCAGGCCAATATCTCCACTAGTTTCAGAGATATTAAGCCTTCACATACATGTGGAGCAGTAAAAAACGCTGATGTATAGTATGTGATTTTTTTAGGGGAATTTTTTGCACCATCTCAGATTTGCTTCATATTTATTTATTTCCATGTGCTTGTTACTAATAACTACTGTGCAAAATTTCAGGCCAATATCTCCACTACTTTCAGAGATATTAATCCTTCACATGCATGTGGAACAGTAAAAAACGCTGATGTATAGTATGTGATTTTTTTAGGGGAATTTTTTGCACCATCTCAGATTTGCTTCATATTTAAAATGTGCAATATTTCTATCACTGCCTCTGTAGCTGCTGTTACTTTGTAGCACTACCTCGAAAACGTATATGTATTTAACAACTCATGTGGAATACAATTATATGTGACTTTCACTCATCTGTATTATATTATATTTATATTTCAAGCCGCTCTGCAACTTGTTAATTTGTCTTTTTTGTACTTATGCTATTTTTGTAAATGTTTTAACTTAACTTACTATTGCACTGAAAGGAGAAGATCTCCAATCTGGTTGTACATCCTGCATAATGACAATAAACGCCATTCTGATTCTGATTCTGTGATTTCTTTAGATGAATTTTTTGCACCATCTCAGATTTGCTTCATATTTATGCATTTTGATATGCTTGTTACTAATAACTGCTGTGCAAAATTTCAGGCCAATATCTCCACTAGTTTCAGAGATATTAATCCTTCACATGCATGTGGAGCAGTAAAAAACGCTGATGTATAGTATGT
>JBBMOC010000606.1:0-27103 GCA_037975185.1 Centropyge bicolor
CCGGATTCGGACGTCTGCTATGTCCTGTTTGGCTATGACAACACACTCCAGCAGTGATGTCTGCCCATGCTGTCCCACTTTGTCAGAACACTGCACATTTACAAAAGCTGTAGAAGAAGATATGGTTTTTAAAAAGACATGAGATGTTACATGAGTAACAAGCAGGATGTTTTGACTTCATACTCTCAGTTTATGGCGGAACTCACCGAGATTTCCCTCACACATGTAAAGGACAGTGAAAATAAACAGGAGGACACCAGTGGAGGCCATGTTCATTTACCTGAAATGACAATTTAAATTAGTTCAGTTCAAATGTAGCAAACACATACACATGTTTGAACTCATGGTCAATCTATTTCTGTGAATCGAGCTGCAGGGTGCAAAGGACAGTCAGGTTCTCTGTGCAAGTGCACAGTGCTCAGTATATTAAGGGCTGGTGAACAGTGTTGGCTTTGTTACATTTAAAAAGTAATTAGTTATAGTTACTAGTTACTTCGCCCAATAAGTAACTGAGTTAGTAACTGAATTACTCCAGTATAAAAGTAACTAGTTACCAGGGAAAGTAACTATTGCGTTACTTTTTTTCTTTCTTAAGTTTAAATATGTCAGGCAGGCAGGTTTCATAAGTCAGTTACGTAGAGTAGAATTGCATAGACAGGTACCTACACAGAACTTTAAATATTTACTGAACCTCAACAGACCACAACTGGTAGACATGCTGTACTGTATTTTCTTAACAATAAAAGTAAACAGTTTAACTATATAAAGTGCTTTTGACCGTTTGAGAGATGCGTCATTAGATTAAAGTTGCTAATATTGGACGTGGACCAACACTTCACTCCGGGACATAATGCTCACATCACATGTACGTTCTTGCCTTTTCCCTAAAGGAGAAGAAAGTAGTGTCTGTACTTCCACTTTGAAAACGGCAACTTTCCCTCCGGACCCGCTGCTGCAGCAGTTGACCTCTGTGGGGCTGCTGTGTGCGTGTGCGGCTTGTGTGTATAAGCCGAGCGCTTCCTCTTATTCACTTACGATGAAAGCTTATTGTACCTTAGCCATCACGTATGCGGTTGTCTCGTCCCTCCCTCCTCCCTCAATAAAGAAAAATCTTGACAGGTGTGCAGCTCCTGTGGCTGAGACCCGAGTCGATGACAAGAGTTTCAATGAGTAGCTTTAGTAACGCGCCACATTTAAATGTAACGGCGTTGTAACAATGGAAATAGTAATTAGTTAGATTACTCGTTAAAAAAGTCACGCCGTTAGTAACGTCGTTTATTTTAACACCGTCATTCCCATCACTGCTGGTGAAATTATTGGTAAATCAAATTTATTCATGTAATGTTCTCAGAAGGAAGCAATCTCTGCCTCAATAACAATTAAAAATGCAGGCATCATGCCTGACTCATTTGGTGTGTTTCAACAGTCTTAAGCTGCTTGCACAAGATTAACTCAGTTACCAGTGGATTTTACGTGCCTAATAGCAGTTTTACAGTGCACATCAATCAAATTGGGGACTACAGATGGAACATAAACTGCCCCTATCACACATGGCTGTACATGAAGTCATGCAGGAGAGGCCTTCCAGCCAGTAACAATTACAGATATCTACTCGTCACTGTCCTGTTGTTACTTGACAGTATATAAGCCAGGACACAGTGGAAGACAACAGAGAACACTGTGGGTCTTCTCGCGGTGTGGAACCCCCCCCACCTCTCTCTCCTCCCTCTCAGGTGTCCACAACTGCGTCTGATCGTAACATGAGGTCAGTTGTTGGCCTCGTTAAAGAGCTGCACTGGCATTACGACATGGAAGAATCCTGCTGCTTCGCTTTGCTTGAGCTGCTCTGCTTTGCTTCCGCTCTGCTTGCCGTACTGTCCTACTGGGCTTGGAGTGGCTTCACCTGCATTGCTGCCCTGCTCTCAACATATGCTTGGCTTTGCTCAAGCTGCTTTGCACAAGGCTTGGCTTTGCATCTGCCGCCGCTATAGCTTCAGCTCCCTGCCCTGGCTATATGATGGATAATTAACTGTGCAGCGTACTTGCTGAAATTGGGAGGATAACCTAAGGATTCTGTCCTGGTCAGCCCTTTTAGTTTGGGGCCTATATCGTAATGTGTGTGTGTGAACTGTGGGGTTCCTCCCTTCTTTTGATTTCTGTTCATTTTAAATTAAGTGAGCTCAAATTGTTACTTTTGGTTGCTTTATTTCGGGTAGATTATAGTTTACTTTTGTTTACGTAACTTTATCCTTTGTTCAGCCTCTTTAAGTACCCACACATTCCTGAGGCTGATTATTTTGTTGTTTTGTTTTGGTATTTGGTGATTTTTGATATACTTGCATTTGATTAATTTTGGTATTCTATTGATTAGTCCTGATTTTCTTGTTTAATATTATTTTGTGTAATTTTTGGTCATCAAGTTGGTTTAAGGGATTTTTTCCCGATTTGTTTGTTCCTCGGGATTTGTCAAATTAGTTTGGCAGTATATTACTTGTTGTATAAATGTTGATTTATAGCTTGGTAGCTGCCACCCATTTTGATTTTGATTTTGTTCATTTGTGCCTTGGTTTCAGGTCGAATGAACCCCACTAACTGTTTACCCTGTCCTTATAGGTGCTGAATGCCCAAGGTGGTGTCCTGGTGTTCCTGGTGTTCTTGGTGGTGGTTTCCCCCTTTTTTTGTGTGTTGTGTTGTTTCCTGCTGTTTTTTTCACTTCGTCGCTGTGTGATTGAATGACTGGAATGCAGGCCCGGAGTGGCTAATCGGGAGGACCAGGACAATTCCCGGTGGGCCTCTGATGTTTGGGCTGCAAGGGCCAGTGTTCACTTTTTTTTTTTTTAATCCTGGGCCAGTGTTCACTCATGGCACTGGGTTGATCACGGATGCTGCTACTGCTGTCCCTGGGCCCTGGGACATAACATGTCCGTGCACTCGGTCAGTGGCGTTTGAAAGATGGAGAATAGAAAGAGCAAGGATGGAGGGAGAAGGCAAGAATTAAAAACGAAAGCTCTGGAAACAACTAGAAAAAAACGTAGTCCCAATGTGCAAAAACTGGTAACTCTTTCACTAAAATGAGCTTGCGGTTTGAAACAACAAATGAGTATGATGAAAAGGGTAAGGCAAAGTGTTGAACGATGCAACGCCACATAACCCCTCAGAGTCAGAAGCAAGATCCAGCACCAAGCAGTAGCCATGAGCCCACAGGTCCAGAGTGGGCAGGTAGGATTACTCATTGAGTGAATATGAATGAATATAATGGAGAGTATGGTGTAGACCTGCTCTATATGATGTGCCTGAGATGCTAGCTGATTCAGCACTGCATTACAGAGCAAAAAGAGATAATAGTGTTATTAGAAAGTGCAACACTTTATTTTAGTTTTTTTTATGATTTAATATTTTTATTTATTCTTTTATTTCATTTTTTAAGGTTTGGATATCTGTGAATATCATTTAAACAGAATATAGGTTCTGATATTGTTGAAAAGGATGTGCTGTAAAGAACAATGTTGGAAATGTGCACTCATGTTGAAATAAATCTGCACCGTGAAGCAACAATTACTTATACTAAATTGGAAATATTTTAGAAAAATACACTGAATTACAAGGCTTTACAGAAAAGTGCACTATTGTAGACTTAACATGTAAGGTTATACATGATTTTAATAATAATAGGTCGTGATCTAAAGTGGGTCAGTCTGAGGCATGTTTGTATTGTTGGTGTTTTTTCCTGGACCTGCCAGAAAGGGTACAAGGATGACATTTCTCATATCAACCGATGGTAAATCTCCCCCCAACTTTATTGCAACAGCACAAGCTGTAGGTGGTTATACAAGCAGTTTCTAGAACACAGGCAAAGAAAAAAAGCTGTCTTTTTTGCACCATGTTCAGTTTTGATCCATCTGGCATGCACGTCTGGTCTGTAACGTATGAATGTGAGAAGAAACATAACTGTGAAGATTTTTCTTTAATTTAACCTGTTTGTTAGTTGTTTTTTTGTGGAATAATAGTTGTATTGTTGTTGCATGATGTTGGAATCTTTCTACTGATTATATTATTATTGTTATCCACATAGGAGCCAGATAGGAGCCACGCAAATTACTGTCATTGTGATCTGGAGGATGCAAACATTTGTCTTCAGATGATTACTGTAGGTCCCATGTCAGGTAACAGAATTGGAATAAGCCTTTTTTATATTGTAGTCACAAACCTTAGATTATTGTAACCCCAGTGCCGGTTTTGAGTGCCCCGTGTTAGGTACAAGGTTGGGTTTCCCCAGTTGCATCTTACCAGTATCATCAAGACCTAGTTTTCCCATTGTGAGTCAATGGAATGTCGTTGGGCCTGACACTTAAGTGTTTCTGGTAAACCCATCCTAGATTTGACAAGTGACCTTATGACAGCTCAGCCTTTTTTGCTATGTTTTACCCCCTTTTCCATTTGTTGATGATCCCACAGATCACTGGAAACATATAATAGTCTTTTTGTACATTTCATGTCACATTATTTAAACCAAAATTCAAACTCCTTCCTGCTTCTGTCTCGTTGAGTCACGTGTGTGACTGCTGCGTCAGCCAGCTGTAAAGCAAAAATGAACATGGCCACATATCTGCAGGTTCTTGTGGGAATGTGTCACTGGAGTTCCCTTTCTACTGTGTGTGTGTGTGTGTGTGTGTGTGTGTTCAGCCCCACCTACAGTCAGATACACACACCTGCAGCTCTTATTACCCTTACTTGCACTGAATTGGAAATATTTTAGAAAAATACATGGAATTACAAGGCTTTACAGAACAGTGCGCTATTGTAGACTTAACATGTAAGGTTGTATATGATTTTAATAATAATAGGTTGTGATCTAAAAGTGGGTCGGTCTGAGGCATGAAACTCCAGGGCTGAAAATGAGTCCCACTCCGGCCCTGTGTGTCTGGATTGTAATGCACAACTTTGCCTCTCCTTGTTAGAAAACAACGCACACCCATTCAACATTCGATTCAAACTGACAGTAGCATATGCGTGTTGTCTGAGTATGGGTTAACCTACCTCTAACATGTCGGTTGCCACACCTTTTTGCCTCATTTACGCAGCGCAGCACAAACACGAGCCATTTCCCTGTAAACCAAACTTCTATTGTTATTTCACCAACAAGAAATATAACAGACATACAGCAGCTTACTTTTATATCCACACCAGTAAATTATGGGTTGACCTACCTATAGTATTTCGGCTGACTCACCTCTTAGCCTCATTCAGTGTAAACACCATATATTGCAACATGGAGCCAAGCTGACTTTATAGATCTCTATACAATGAACAATAACATGTGGGACTCACCATACACGCTCCTCTGACAGGAATCCAGGCTGTCTGTCTGTCTGTCTGTCTGTCTGTCTGTCTGTCCAACTGTCTGTCTGTGGAGGGACTGGTGATCAGGCTGAACAAAGATCAGCTCAACCACTTTTTTTTTTTTTTAACTTTCACTTTCAGTATGAGTAAGAACGAGTTGGCTGAGCTAGGTCTTGCCAGACTACAATAACACAGGTCAATCCACTTGGCTGCAATTTTGTTAGAGAAGATTAGAGACAGACGAAACTTGTTGCAATAAGGACATGCATGAGAAAATTGTTTTTGAACACTTTGCTACACATGCATTTACTTGTTTACTTATACTACTAATAATAATAAACCTTTTTTGCAGGAGTAATATTTGATATGGGAATGTTTTTGGTATGATCCACCTCTATAGGACAAGTTTTTTTTTTCTAAAATTACATTTACTTCATAGAGAGGTCTTAGAGCAATAGCCTATATGACCTTTAAAGATAGGTTTTTCCTTTTATAATCCCTCAGTGGGAAAAATTCACAAGGCACATTATGCAGGATTATTATAGTAGTATTTGCATGTCATGCAAAGAGTGTGTGGCAGTGAATGTATCTGCAGAGATCCTGTCCTGTGTTGTTGTGTTCAGGATGCTTCTGGAAGTCAACCTTTGGACAGTGAGTGTGTCACCAACAGCCAATATCAGCATGCAGAGTGTGAGGTCAGGACTCTATACTACTATAAAAACACACTGATCAGGTTATGTTGCTGTCTGTTTTGTCGGTGATGGATGTATTAAGAGCTGCAGGTGTGTGTATCTGGCTGTAGGTGGAGCTGAACTACACACACACACACACACAGGGAACAGCAGTGACACCTTCCCACAGGAACCTGCAGATATGTGGCCGTGTTCATTTTAAAGTTCAAAGTTGTGCATTACCATGCAGACACACAGGGCCAGAGTGGGACTAATTTTCAGCCCTGGAGCACGACCTATTATTATTAAAATCATGTATAACCTTACATGTTAAGTCTACAATAGCGCACTGTTCTGTAAAGCCTTGTAATTCCATGTATTTTTCTAAAATATTTCCAATTCAGTGCAAGTAATTGTTGCTTCACAATGAAGATTTATTTCAACATGAGTGCACATCTCCAACATTGTTCTCTACAGCACATCCTTTTCGACAATATCAGAACCTATATTCTGTTCAAATGAGTGTTCGCAGATATATCCAAAGCTTAAAAAATGAAATAAAAGAATAAATAAAAATATTAAATAAAATAAAATAAAATAAAAAAAAAGTGTTGCACTTTCTAATAACACTATTATCTCTTTTTGCTCTGTAATGTAGTGCTGAATCAGCTAGCATATCAGGGCACTTTTCCTATAGAGCAGGTCTACACCATACTCTCCATTATATTCATTCTAATCATATCCACTCTGGACCTGTGGGCTCATGTCTGCTCCTTGGTGCTGGATCTTGCTTCTGACTCTGAGGGGCCACAAGACGAAGTTTTCCAGTTATGTGGTGTCTCATCATATTATTATTCAAATTATATAACGTTATGTTATATGCCTCAACGCCACACAATTAATTGACTTGATAATTAATGAACTTGAACGGTGGTTTGCAGGCAGAGTTCAACATCTTGCCTTACCTGTTTCATCGTCCTTATTTGTCATTTCAAACCGCGAGTTCGTGAAAAAGTTTCCAAAGAGTTGCCAGTTTTTTTATTCTTGCCTTCTCCCTCCATCCTTGCTCTTTCTATTCTCCATCTCTAAAACACTGACCGAGTGCACGTACGTGTTATGTCAGGGTGCGTCTGCAAAAAAGAAGAGAAAAAAAGAGCTGCCTGTGGACGCGGAGGCGGCCCAAGAATAGCGGTAGCAGCACCCGTGATCAACCCAGTGCCGTGAGTGAACACCTATGTCCGATGCGGACTGATTCAGCGCACTACTGCCACTCTCCGGATAAATTGTGAACGATCGTCTTATGGCTTATAGCTTTTTGGAAAATGTAGCTTGCATCATTGTTGTATCATTCTCTGGAACCAGTAACAGCCATGGTGGGTACGGCAGATAGACAACAGATGGGCTAAATTCCAAATTTCCAATACCAGCCTTCTCTGCTTTTCTCAGCACACTTAAACCAAATTACTCCCTTTTACTTTTGGACTGTTCCCACGTAAGAATGAGGACACTGAATCCCAATTTTCGTCCCCATATCTCTACACAGGCCATTGCTTTTTGTAAACTTTTAACTGTGAATTGAACATTTTCCACTCTTTTCCAAAGAGCACCATCATCTGCAAATAACGACTTACCTATACTATAGTCAAGTGCATCAAATATATAATTTATCATAACTGAAAATAAAATTGGTGAAATTACACTTCCTTGGGGCACACCATTTTCTACAAAAAAGCAATTAGAGAAGCTGTCATTTATTCTTAATTTAATCTCTCTATTATTTAGAAATTCCTTAATCCAGTTGTACATTTTCCCATTTATTCCAGGCCTCCAAATTTTAATTAACATCCCATCCTTCCAAAGCATGTCATACGCTTTTTCCATGTCAAAAAATACAGCAGCAACTACCTCTTTACAAACTTGAACCTTTCTTATATCACTCTCCAATACATTAACTGGGTCCATAGTTGATCTTCCTTTCCTGAACCCACTTTGGAATAAGGATATGAGATTATGAGACTCAACACAAAAACTCATTCTCTACACAATCATTCTCTCCATTACCATACCTAGATGTGATGATAACGCAATTGGCCTATAATTTGATGCCACTGTAGGGTCTTTCCCTGACTTTCTAATTGGATATGAATAATGACAGCCAACTTCCAACTTTTTGCATTTTTCCTCTGTTCCCACACTTTATTAAATAATTCCAACAGAATATTAAGAGCTTCATTACTATGATGTTTTAACATTGCATAACTTATTCTGTCTTTTCCTGGAGCTGTAACCTTCATCTTGTTTATAGCCTTTTTTAATACACTGCCTGGAAAAATTGCATTCAAACTATCATTACGATCCTCTACATTTTCTAATAGATGCTGATATTGTTTATTGTTTTCTCTTTTTTCAATATTTCCTCATTAGTTTTTTAAACAACTTTCCACACTTCATTTATAGAGGTTTGTCTTCTAATAGTGTTATAGTATTTTTTCCAGTACTCCTTTTTAACACTCCTAACTATTTTCTTCACCATGGCCTGCTCTCTTTTTATATATATATTATGGCCTTCCTTAAACTTCAACAACACCTTGAATCCTTCCTGGTCCATTTTCTGCCTCACAGCTCGTTCCCTCTCATTCGCTACCTCTAACTCGCTGCTGTAACTTAATACTCTATTCCTGCTCTTTTGTAGATTCACCTCATTTTACACACACACAGTTACAGTAAAAATACACATTTTAGAGTGACCTCTTATTGCAGCCAGCCTAAGGCACACCTGTGCAATAATCATGCTGTCGAATCAGCATCTCGATATGCCACACCTGTGAGGGATGGATTATCTCGGCAAAGGAGAAGTGCTCACAGCACAGATTTAGACAGATTTGTGAACAATATTTGAGAGAAATAGGCCTTTTGTGTAAATAGAAAATGTTTTAGATCTTTGAGTTCAGCTCATGAAAAATGGGAGCAAAAACAAAAGGGTTGCATTTATATTTTTGTTCAGTGTATAACCACACAGAGCAGGGCCTCAGCAACTCTGCAAACTGAATGTAGATGCAGGCCCCAAACTTTAAATGTCACCCCCAGAAATCATTTACATCAGATTCTGAAACTTGACATTCTGTGGATTCTGGTATTTTCAGAGAACTCTTGTGGGAACAATTCATCTCGACTGCAAACGTTTGATTGATATAGTGATTACAAGACTAACTGAGTCTAAACATGGATTGAATAAAGGTCCATCCACTCAGTTTATAAGATAAGATAAACATTTATTCAGCTCTCAGTGGTGAAATTTACAATTACAACTAACTAGAACTAATGTAGTGTGGGATTTATAAACAGTGCTGTTGCATTGGTGTGAGCTTTGTGTACCTATAATCTGGCAAATGAGCTTATATGCCTGAACTGTCTTTGTGAAAGTAACATAAATTTTGTTGACACTCTAGGTTGTTGGTTCGGCTCTATGGCCAATTTTGAGGCCGGAGTTTGTTGTGTTGTCAAGCAACTATTTTGTGAACTATAGAGAGCTTTCTCCAATAGGATTCATTTGTGTAAAAACCTTCATATTTGCTTGTGACCAGAAAAGCAGTTGCAATATGGAAGTTAGATAGCAAGTAAACAGGGAATAAGATGCAAAATGCAGACACCAAGGGCAGAGTTGATGCAGTTTTAAACTGTTTATCAAAAATAATCCAAAGAATTGCTGGTTGGTCAAAAATAGAAAAGGCTGTTCAAACATGCGCAGAAATCTAAATAGGAGCAGGCAAGAATCAAAGAGAGAGAGAGAGAGAGAGAGAGAGAGAGAGAGAGAGAGAGAGAGAGAGAGGCACACAACAAATACACAAAGAGGTGAGAATAGCAGGTGAAATTCATCAACAATTTAAAAACAGGTAGGAAAAGCGGGAAGGAAAACACAAAGACAGGAAGTAAAAACAACCACAACTAAACTGAGAAAATACTCTTTAAACATAAAACGGGAAATAGCTAAACCAAAAAAAGCCATGACAGAAACCTTGCTGTGCACAATAAAGTGCATTGTCTGAATTTATGCAGAAGCACCAGAGACATTTATGATCTGAGGAATAAACTCAGCAAAAGTAGAAGAAGAGTGTCATGAAATTATTTCAGTTAGAAACATTTTAAACAGCACTTTTGATTACTTCTAAAAAAAATTGTCATATTTATTTCATTTATTTTGTTGAACAATCTTAACTCAAGGTCCACTTACTTGCTTGGTTTGGAGCTCTCAACCTTATCTCAAAGTCTTGATCAATGGGCGGGTTTGCTCTTTTCATGGAAATGCGTTTGTTCAAGCTTTTCATGATTATCAGCACCTCTGATATGATCACATGTCCTTTTTCATATTAGCTTTCAAGCAGGGCCACTCCTGCTGGAGGTTGCCACTGAAGTGACACTTGTCAGTGTGAAACACATGTTAAAATAGATATAAAATTGAACATTAGTTTTCATGTCCTTCACCTGGGCTGTTCTGGCCCAACATGTTGTAATGCTATTTGTCCACTAGATGGCAGGATTTAGACCTACTTAAGTTATGCAAGTGAGCTACTAATCTTTAATCAGGATCAATATGATCTGATTCCGGAAGTGACATATTGACTAAGATGAAAGAACTGATATCAGCCTGATAAATGACTGGAAAGAAATAGCGATAAGATACTTTATCCAGAGTCAAAGTGTACAGATACTGTGTTGAAAGTCCCTCATTCAAGTCTTACTTAAGTAAAAGTACAAAAGCATTAAAATGCACTTAAGATAAGATAAACCTTTATTCGTCCCTCAGTGGGGAAATTTGCAAAAAAAAAAAAAAAAAAAAAAACTTAGAGTATTAAAATAAAAATACTTATTATGTATAATGAGCCATTCCAGAAAAATGCTAAAAAATATAATCATATTATAAAATTCCTATTATTGATCCATTAATGTGTACATTGCTGAAATATGGAGCTGCGAAAGGTATAGCTCATTTTAATTACTGTATATATCTTAACACACAATGACACATCATCATTTATTTGTTGATTTATATTTTGTATTAATAATGAAACTAATGTTGCCAAATCAATATAGTGGAGTAAAATGTAAAGTATTCGCCTCCAAAATGTAGTGAAGCACAAGTATAAAGTAGCAGAAAACGTAAATACTCAAGTAAAAGTACCTCAAAATTGTACTTAAGTACTCAAGTACTCGAGTAAATGTGCTTTGTTACATTCCACCGCCGGACATTAACAGAGAGAGGAAAAACCCCAAGCATTTCCTGGTTTCCAGATGAGACCATTTTCAAGAAAGAGAGAGTGAAGAGAAAGAAGAAGGATGATCGTAATCAATGTAACAGCTGAATGAAAAAGATCTTGTTTGCTGATACACACCTCTCTTATCAAGTGAGCTCATCAGGAAGAAGAAAGAATAGAAACCAACTAAAACATCACAAATTAAAAACAGCCACCAGCTGAGACACAGAGTCTCACTGAAAGTTGGATGTGTTAATGTGTCGCAGTCTTGCGGTTGTGATATGTAATTCCAGCAAATGAAGCTTTTACACAACTTGAATTTTTTCCTAAGAAATGATTTGTCATGTCTGTCACCAGAATCTGAAGGGAATGACCAAAAAAGTGATGTTGTTTTCATCATGTGCTACCAATAATACCCATTAATAAGAAGTGCCATTAGTGAAACTGAATCTACATGAGTGTGCAGCAAAAATAAGTTATAATCAATAATCAGTTGAAAATTTCCTTTATTGCATACAAAAATTCACAGATCACAGTCAAATACAGTGTACGTTAATCATAAAAACACAACAAATACAGAATGATCAAAATGTCTCTCCTCTTTTATACAGTCTGAGGTCCAGTCCTTTGATCTGTTAATATAAACTGAGCCAACAGCATTAATTTACACATACACACAGAATTACAATTTTCACAGATTAAAAAAAAAAAAAAATCATTTACAAAGCAAACTCACATGTACATCCCTTTAGTTTTGTATATATAATAACTTCATTAATATACCAGGCATTGTTTTCCTCAATCCAAAACGTCAAAGATTAACTTTGTACTACAGAGCCAGAATTAATCATATACTTTTGTGGATCTTGATAAGACAACTCATTCTGTTTCACTGGTGTCTTGGCAGAGGATTTAAGTGCAGACCTACAGTACCAGGCATGTTGTGTCCTGCCTCATTATCATGCAGGTCTGGGAACAAAAATTTATATCAAAAGCTTTAAAATACACGCCCCCCCATTTTCCTGAAAGTTGGTATCAGATAAAGAGAGGAATGACAACCCGTCTTTGCTGTGAAAATAATAAAGTTACATATCTGTGCCAAAAATTACATAAGCCTCACCAAAGTCAGTTACAGGAACACAAACCTGTGTTTTTGATTTTTATAAACCACATGTGATTTTGCAACAGCAAGTTGGTGACGAGTGAATATCTTGTGACACGCGGAAGGGCGACCAGTATCTAGTGAACTCTCAGTGGTTGGAAAAAGGATATGAAATCTGCTTGGGTTGAATGTTCCTTAAACATTTAACACCAGACTTGACCAGTTGACTTCAGTATTTGTCTTTATACAGAAAATAACTATAGTGTTCTACAACCATGAGAAACTGTGAAAATGGACCGTTAAAGAATAAAGCTAGTGATATCCTCTCATCCTATTTCTTTATTTTCTATATCTCTGTTCAGTTAAAAAACAACAATGAAATGATCCACCGACAGTGCTGCCTATGTACCCAAACTGTGATATAGCTCATTCTTCTTTGCCATAAACCTCCACTACTGGCATGAGTTTCACATGGAAACCTTTCATTTGTTCCAGACATTCCAACCTGCTGCAACATGCAGCAAATCAAACTTGCAACAAAATCAATCAATTATTCAGTTAAGATGAGTCAGACGGCTTCTCACGCCTTTCAGCTTGTTATCTATGTAATGGTTAAATGATGGTCAGGAAAATATTAGTGTGGCAAATTCCTAATAATGTGGCTCTTAAATAAGTTCTTAAAAACAGATTATTTACTTGCATTTGACTATTCTTTAAAAGCTAGCCCACTGTTGTTAGGGAATTACTGAAGCTCATTTAATATAAAAGCACAGGTAATGCTTGTGACCCGTCTTTAACTATTTACATCTTCAGTAGGAATGGACCTGTGTCTTTGCCTTTCCTACCCTGTCCGGAGTGTCGCAGGGAAGGTAGGAAAGTCAAAAAGTGCATTGCTGTATTTGCTGTTTTTATGGGATTTGTTGGCAGGACAAAGCTGTTACCTAACAGTTTCAAACACAAAAATAAAATTCTGAAAAATCAGAGCAATGGCTGTATCAGTTACATTTGTCTGAGACACACACACACACACATAGTCACTCTCTCTCTCTCTCACTATCTCTCTCTCTCTCACACACACACACACACACACACACACACACGACTCCCTGACCCTAAGAATGTGATTCAACGTTTTCATTAAAACATTGACATAACATGTAAAAAGGAAGTGAGAGGTGGAAGGCTTCTCCTGCCAAGCTGCCAAAGGCTACACTTACTGCGTGGGCTGAACAATGACTAGATTAAACAAAGTTTTTCCTTCAAGGATCAACTGGTATCAGAAATTCCCTGACATCCTAAAAGCACTGTCAAGTTGCTTTTTGGTTGGAGATGTTACACATTGCTCCCAATGGTTGATGAAACTTTTAGGTCACAGTGTCTGAACAGGTTCCCCCTGTTTTAAGTGTCCATCACTGATTCAAAATCAGTTCAGATATTTTTTTGTTGTTGTTGAGATTCAGATGAGTTTTAAGAGTGTTTAATTAGTGAGCTTAGGTGAACAATGCACTTACAGTTCCTCTGATGAATCACAGTGATACAAGATATTCCTGGTTATGCTCAGAGCTCTTTGCAGAAGGAAAAGTGCAGTGACAGAGAGGAATTTAGTCAACAAGGAAGTGTTGATTTCAGAGGATGACGGTAAGTTCGCATTTTCATGTGACATGCTGTGTCTCCTGCAGAGAGAGAGAGAGAGAGTCAATATTTGATACTGGTCTCATACAGTGCAAATAAAAACACACATAATGAAACAATTGCTTGCTGGTGCACTATTTCTTTTACCTCAGGCCTTGGTGTCTTGGCATTCTTTATCCATCTCCTGCTTTCCTGATTTCCTGATCTCCTGATTACCTACAAGATACAAGATTTTATAGCAAAGCCTCAATTAAATCTTTTAGATCGTATTTGAAAACAGTAACAAAACAAGGTTTTATTAGTTCAGTGAGTCAAAATACTGTAACTCAGTCATACCTTCCTCCACATCTATTTCATATGAAGGGACTTCCTGGTGGGGACCTGGAACAAATTAAAGATATTACTGTGGGTTACAACGAGTGGGTGTAAAACCATCATAATTTTTAAGCCAGATCACGACATGGAAGCACTGGAAGATCCCCAGTGATCAGAGTCCACAACATGAGTCAGGCTATGTAAGGATTAAAAAAGTGGTTCAAAAATGCCCAGGAAGCCTGTCAGAGGAAACGCAGTGAGCAGGTTGTGATATTTTCATACCCAGTTAGTGCAGGGAGCATAAGGGCTTTGTTATCAGTGATCAAAATGTGCTCCAACTGGAACTATGAACAAAGTTGAAAACACGGCTGTGGGAGAGCATGCTTGAACAGGCTTGGAATGAGATCAGAAGCTGATCTGTCATCTGTGAGTTTGGTGTAACGTCTCAAAAATATGTAGAGCAGGAGGCCACTGACTGACGCTTCCAAATAAGAATGAATCTGTCAGCAGGTCTGGAGCAGATTTTTAAGAGTTTCAGGCAGCAAAAACTAGCTGATATATAGAAAAATGAAAAGATAGATAGTTAGCTTTTCATTTTAAAAAAAGCAGCAATAGGATGTAGAAAGAGCGACATACCCATAAGGGGTGCTGTAGAGTGCCTCCGGGCCTCTGTGAAAAAAATGATGAATGGATGAAAATGACAGTGAGGAAACCCTCAGTGCATATATCATCTTATGCTTTCCTCATCCATCTTTGCAAGACATTTTGTAGAACAGTCTAGCAATGAAAAGTATTTTCACTCTACTGTTTGAGACTCACGGCTACACGGCTTAATCCGGCCCGACAATAAACAAGACCGTACTTTCCAAACAAGAATAACATGGCCACTTGCCAAGCCCTCAGCAGGTTTTTCACATGCAGCTGATTGGCCATTCAACCTTCATCTATTTATGTTCTTTCCTTTCAGCTCTTTATTACTTACAGAAAGCCACTGTTGAAATACCCCACAACATTTCACAACGGCAGCATTCAAACATGACAATAAAGAGTGAACTTAATTTCATGATCAAATATCACGGTAACAGTGGTATAGTATTTCTGTAATTGTATACTCTCAGTATTGCTGCAGGTCGCCACTCACTACTGTAAAGAATAGGCTCACAGTTTTCTTGCAGTCTCTCAAAACTATAACCAGGTGCCTCCTGCTTGAATGTTAATATGTTACATTACATTAGATACATTCAGGAGAAGCTTTTTTTCAAACCAACGATAAGTTTGATTAAGTAAATTTCCCCTAAGGGGGATCAGTTATCTTATCTTAAAGTTATCTTAAAGTTATCTTATCTTATCTTAAGTGCACAGGTACAAGAGCTAGATGTCATAAAACAAACTCTGAGTGCACCCCAGCCAAACAAAGAGGAAAAAGTTGGTTCATCTTTCTGGTTCCTTTTTACACATTATGTTCACACTCAAAAAAGAAAATGTATTGGTTCATTTTACACAAAAGCCAAATGAGGGCGTGTGTGGGTACTCACGTTGAGATCGCCTTCTGTACAACAGCAACGCCAGCAGCAATCCTACGACCAGAGATCCGATCACCACCAATGGAGCAACTATTTTGGAGACTGAAACCGATTCTGGTCCTTTTCCCTGTCCCTGTTCTGAATAAACAAAAATTCTTAATGCTTTAATAGTTCAAGTCATGACTGAAAAGAGTAATGATGTAAATGCTTGTTAAAATTAGGAATGCATGCACTGGTGGGAAGTTCCCCTTGTAATACATTTGGCAACCTAACATTCACTTTCTCTTTTACCTCGACAGAGGGTCTGCTAAATTTGGCCCTGAACTAAAACACTATCCTTATAGTAAACAAGGTGGCAAGCAGGCAGCTACAGATAACAATCAGCTGATAATACATGACCTTTGACTGCATACGGCAGCTGCAAAGACTGAGATAACAGCTCAGCAGGGTGACTGTGAAGTTGAACCTGTTGAGTTTTTTCACCAGTGAGATTGAATACTGAATCAAAAACTGTGGTGTCACGTAGTCTTATTAGGCAGCATTTACAGTTGCCTATCTTTGTCAGGAGCACTGTTTCGAAGTTTTGATGTCGTGCCAAATTTAGAGGCATGTTGCAGCCTGGCTATTGAGTCTTGAAAACAATGAGAGCACATTGATGATGGTTGCCTTTGTAGATAAAACACACACTTTTGTGGAATGTATTTATGTGGAGCTCCTGCTTTTTTGTGGTTCAGTGTTTACAAGGTCGGTCTAATCTGCCATGATGACGGAGGGGTTTTCTCATGACCAACAAGCTCCTGAAGACTTTAGTTTTCTCCCTTTGGTTTCTATCAACTGCAGCCCTTTACCACTTCCCATGTTCCTCTTACTCAAACAATTCCTAACGAAGGTGTGTTTATGTAACTGTAGTGACATCCGTGTCAAATTTCAGGGAAAGCATGAGCTGACGAGGCGGAAATTACTGCATGACATTTCATTGTGTGATTGAGCCTGAAAGGTTTCAACTGTGGTGCTCAACAACATTTACCTCCAGGTTTTGGTTTGTCTGGTATTTCATATGTGGCTTCACTCTCTTTGCCTTCACTGGCATTGAACACCATGCAGGTGTACTTGGAGAAAATAGATCCTTTGAGCAAAGTCAACTTGCTAGAGAGTTGAATCAGACCACTGCTTGTGTTCTTTGCCTCCATTTTAGCGCTCTTTGTCCACTCCACGTTGTGTTCATCAAACCAGCGAAGGCGACCTTCTGGGTAGCCGCCGTCAGACTTACACACCAGGGCCCTGTCTGCATTTACAGTACCTGTCTCAGGTAGGAGGTTTATAGTTGGTGCACTGTATTTGGCTGCAAAGAGAAAACGGAAAGCAAGAACGATCATTAAGCTGAACATTGCACTAGGATGTCAATTTAATGACACCAATAAAGCACCACAAAATTATTTACTGGCCAGTTGACAAGTGTTATGAAGAACAATATGCAGTAATCAGGACAAATAATACAGAAACTGTCCACAACAATAGGCATTTTTCATTTTGATTATTTGTCACAGTGAAACAGAAAGTGAGTGTAACAGAAAGAGACAGCTGAAATATCTTCAGGGGAATACCAATCTGATATTCCAGGAAAGTCCCCTAATCACTAGACAATCTTCATTTCATCAAGGCCACAATTAAATCTCTCAGCAAGTCCATTCCTCCACGTGTAGCTTATGGTTTAGTTTTGAAATGAGTTGGTAAGGATTTGCCTGGAAGTTACATTCTTGTCTCAAAATGTCTCATGGTCAACCAAGGCCAACCTGGCTCTCACCTGTGACTTCAAGTTTGGTTTTGTCAGAGGCAATACCCCTGTTTGTCATCACCATACACTCATAAGTTCCGATGTCCTTTAGAGCAGTGTTGGCGATGAGCAGGGATACATTCATGTTCCTGTCGTTCCAGGACGGCTCAGCAAACGAGTAGCCTGGCAGCTGCTCCAGTTCCCCTCGGTCAAAAACCAGTAAGGGCTTCTCCTGTCCCTCTTTCTTCCAAGTGACCACCCGGATTCGGACGTCTGCTATGTCCTGTTTGGCTATGACAACACACTCCAGCAGTGATGTCTGCCCATGCTGTCCCACTTTGTCAGAACACTGCACATTTACAAAAGCTGTAGAAGAAGATATGGTTTTTAAAAAGACATGAGATGTTACATGAGTAACAAGCAGGATGTTTTGACTTCATACTCTCAGTTTATGGCGGAACTCACCGAGATTTCCCTCACACATGTAAAGGACAGTGAAAATAAACAGGAGGACACCAGTGGAGGCCATGTTCATTTACCTGAAATGACAATTTAAATTAGTTCAGTTCAAATGTAGCAAACACATACACATGTTTGAACTCATGGTCAATCTATTTCTGTGAATCGAGCTGCAGGGTGCAAAGGACAGTCAGGTTCTCTGTGCAAGTGCACAGTGCTCAGTATATTAAGGGCTGGTGAACAGTGTTGGCTTTGTTACATTTAAAAAGTAATTAGTTATAGTTACTAGTTACTTCGCCCAATAAGTAACTGAGTTAGTAACTGAATTACTCCAGTATAAAAGTAACTAGTTACCAGGGAAAGTAACTATTGCGTTACTTTTTTTCTTTCTTAAGTTTAAATATGTCAGGCAGGCAGGTTTCATAAGTCAGTTACGTAGAGTAGAATTGCATAGACAGGTACCTACACAGAACTTTAAATATTTACTGAACCTCAACAGACCACAACTGGTAGACATGCTGTACTGTATTTTCTTAACAATAAAAGTAAACAGTTTAACTATATAAAGTGCTTTTGACCGTTTGAGAGATGCGTCATTAGATTAAAGTTGCTAATATTGGACGTGGACCAACACTTCACTCCGGGACATAATGCTCACATCACATGTACGTTCTTGCCTTTTCCCTAAAGGAGAAGAAAGTAGTGTCTGTACTTCCACTTTGAAAACGGCAACTTTCCCTCCGGACCCGCTGCTGCAGCAGTTGACCTCTGTGGGGCTGCTGTGTGCGTGTGCGGCTTGTGTGTATAAGCCGAGCGCTTCCTCTTATTCACTTACGATGAAAGCTTATTGTACCTTAGCCATCACGTATGCGGTTGTCTCGTCCCTCCCTCCTCCCTCAATAAAGAAAAATCTTGACAGGTGTGCAGCTCCTGTGGCTGAGACCCGAGTCGATGACAAGAGTTTCAATGAGTAGCTTTAGTAACGCGCCACATTTAAATGTAACGGCGTTGTAACAATGGAAATAGTAATTAGTTAGATTACTCGTTAAAAAAGTCACGCCGTTAGTAACGTCGTTTATTTTAACACCGTCATTCCCATCACTGCTGGTGAAATTATTGGTAAATCAAATTTATTCATGTAATGTTCTCAGAAGGAAGCAATCTCTGCCTCAATAACAATTAAAAATGCAGGCATCATGCCTGACTCATTTGGTGTGTTTCAACAGTCTTAAGCTGCTTGCACAAGATTAACTCAGTTACCAGTGGATTTTACGTGCCTAATAGCAGTTTTACAGTGCACATCAATCAAATTGGGGACTACAGATGGAACATAAACTGCCCCTATCACACATGGCTGTACATGAAGTCATGCAGGAGAGGCCTTCCAGCCAGTAACAATTACAGATATCTACTCGTCACTGTCCTGTTGTTACTTGACAGTATATAAGCCAGGACACAGTGGAAGACAACAGAGAACACTGTGGGTCTTCTCGCGGTGTGGAACCCCCCCCACCTCTCTCTCCTCCCTCTCAGGTGTCCACAACTGCGTCTGATCGTAACATGAGGTCAGTTGTTGGCCTCGTTAAAGAGCTGCACTGGCATTACGACATGGAAGAATCCTGCTGCTTCGCTTTGCTTGAGCTGCTCTGCTTTGCTTCCGCTCTGCTTGCCGTACTGTCCTACTGGGCTTGGAGTGGCTTCACCTGCATTGCTGCCCTGCTCTCAACATATGCTTGGCTTTGCTCAAGCTGCTTTGCACAAGGCTTGGCTTTGCATCTGCCGCCGCTATAGCTTCAGCTCCCTGCCCTGGCTATATGATGGATAATTAACTGTGCAGCGTACTTGCTGAAATTGGGAGGATAACCTAAGGATTCTGTCCTGGTCAGCCCTTTTAGTTTGGGGCCTATATCGTAATGTGTGTGTGTGAACTGTGGGGTTCCTCCCTTCTTTTGATTTCTGTTCATTTTAAATTAAGTGAGCTCAAATTGTTACTTTTGGTTGCTTTATTTCGGGTAGATTATAGTTTACTTTTGTTTACGTAACTTTATCCTTTGTTCAGCCTCTTTAAGTACCCACACATTCCTGAGGCTGATTATTTTGTTGTTTTGTTTTGGTATTTGGTGATTTTTGATATACTTGCATTTGATTAATTTTGGTATTCTATTGATTAGTCCTGATTTTCTTGTTTAATATTATTTTGTGTAATTTTTGGTCATCAAGTTGGTTTAAGGGATTTTTTCCCGATTTGTTTGTTCCTCGGGATTTGTCAAATTAGTTTGGCAGTATATTACTTGTTGTATAAATGTTGATTTATAGCTTGGTAGCTGCCACCCATTTTGATTTTGATTTTGTTCATTTGTGCCTTGGTTTCAGGTCGAATGAACCCCACTAACTGTTTACCCTGTCCTTATAGGTGCTGAATGCCCAAGGTGGTGTCCTGGTGTTCCTGGTGTTCTTGGTGGTGGTTTCCCCCTTTTTTTGTGTGTTGTGTTGTTTCCTGCTGTTTTTTTCACTTCGTCGCTGTGTGATTGAATGACTGGAATGCAGGCCCGGAGTGGCTAATCGGGAGGACCAGGACAATTCCCGGTGGGCCTCTGATGTTTGGGCTGCAAGGGCCAGTGTTCACTTTTTTTTTTTTTAATCCTGGGCCAGTGTTCACTCATGGCACTGGGTTGATCACGGATGCTGCTACTGCTGTCCCTGGGCCCTGGGACATAACATGTCCGTGCACTCGGTCAGTGGCGTTTGAAAGATGGAGAATAGAAAGAGCAAGGATGGAGGGAGAAGGCAAGAATTAAAAACGAAAGCTCTGGAAACAACTAGAAAAAAACGTAGTCCCAATGTGCAAAAACTGGTAACTCTTTCACTAAAATGAGCTTGCGGTTTGAAACAACAAATGAGTATGATGAAAAGGGTAAGGCAAAGTGTTGAACGATGCAACGCCACATAACCCCTCAGAGTCAGAAGCAAGATCCAGCACCAAGCAGTAGCCATGAGCCCACAGGTCCAGAGTGGGCAGGTAGGATTACTCATTGAGTGAATATGAATGAATATAATGGAGAGTATGGTGTAGACCTGCTCTATATGATGTGCCTGAGATGCTAGCTGATTCAGCACTGCATTACAGAGCAAAAAGAGATAATAGTGTTATTAGAAAGTGCAACACTTTATTTTAGTTTTTTTTATGATTTAATATTTTTATTTATTCTTTTATTTCATTTTTTAAGGTTTGGATATCTGTGAATATCATTTAAACAGAATATAGGTTCTGATATTGTTGAAAAGGATGTGCTGTAAAGAACAATGTTGGAAATGTGCACTCATGTTGAAATAAATCTGCACCGTGAAGCAACAATTACTTATACTAAATTGGAAATATTTTAGAAAAATACACTGAATTACAAGGCTTTACAGAAAAGTGCACTATTGTAGACTTAACATGTAAGGTTATACATGATTTTAATAATAATAGGTCGTGATCTAAAGTGGGTCAGTCTGAGGCATGTTTGTATTGTTGGTGTTTTTTCCTGGACCTGCCAGAAAGGGTACAAGGATGACATTTCTCATATCAACCGATGGTAAATCTCCCCCCAACTTTATTGCAACAGCACAAGCTGTAGGTGGTTATACAAGCAGTTTCTAGAACACAGGCAAAGAAAAAAAGCTGTCTTTTTTGCACCATGTTCAGTTTTGATCCATCTGGCATGCACGTCTGGTCTGTAACGTATGAATGTGAGAAGAAACATAACTGTGAAGATTTTTCTTTAATTTAACCTGTTTGTTAGTTGTTTTTTTGTGGAATAATAGTTGTATTGTTGTTGCATGATGTTGGAATCTTTCTACTGATTATATTATTATTGTTATCCACATAGGAGCCAGATAGGAGCCACGCAAATTACTGTCATTGTGATCTGGAGGATGCAAACATTTGTCTTCAGATGATTACTGTAGGTCCCATGTCAGGTAACAGAATTGGAATAAGCCTTTTTTATATTGTAGTCACAAACCTTAGATTATTGTAACCCCAGTGCCGGTTTTGAGTGCCCCGTGTTAGGTACAAGGTTGGGTTTCCCCAGTTGCATCTTACCAGTATCATCAAGACCTAGTTTTCCCATTGTGAGTCAATGGAATGTCGTTGGGCCTGACACTTAAGTGTTTCTGGTAAACCCATCCTAGATTTGACAAGTGACCTTATGACAGCTCAGCCTTTTTTGCTATGTTTTACCCCCTTTTCCATTTGTTGATGATCCCACAGATCACTGGAAACATATAATAGTCTTTTTGTACATTTCATGTCACATTATTTAAACCAAAATTCAAACTCCTTCCTGCTTCTGTCTCGTTGAGTCACGTGTGTGACTGCTGCGTCAGCCAGCTGTAAAGCAAAAATGAACATGGCCACATATCTGCAGGTTCTTGTGGGAATGTGTCACTGGAGTTCCCTTTCTACTGTGTGTGTGTGTGTGTGTGTGTGTGTGTTCAGCCCCACCTACAGTCAGATACACACACCTGCAGCTCTTATTACCCTTACTTGCACTGAATTGGAAATATTTTAGAAAAATACATGGAATTACAAGGCTTTACAGAACAGTGCGCTATTGTAGACTTAACATGTAAGGTTGTATATGATTTTAATAATAATAGGTTGTGATCTAAAAGTGGGTCGGTCTGAGGCATGAAACTCCAGGGCTGAAAATGAGTCCCACTCCGGCCCTGTGTGTCTGGATTGTAATGCACAACTTTGCCTCTCCTTGTTAGAAAACAACGCACACCCATTCAACATTCGATTCAAACTGACAGTAGCATATGCGTGTTGTCTGAGTATGGGTTAACCTACCTCTAACATGTCGGTTGCCACACCTTTTTGCCTCATTTACGCAGCGCAGCACAAACACGAGCCATTTCCCTGTAAACCAAACTTCTATTGTTATTTCACCAACAAGAAATATAACAGACATACAGCAGCTTACTTTTATATCCACACCAGTAAATTATGGGTTGACCTACCTATAGTATTTCGGCTGACTCACCTCTTAGCCTCATTCAGTGTAAACACCATATATTGCAACATGGAGCCAAGCTGACTTTATAGATCTCTATACAATGAACAATAACATGTGGGACTCACCATACACGCTCCTCTGACAGGAATCCAGGCTGTCTGTCTGTCTGTCTGTCTGTCTGTCTGTCTGTCCAACTGTCTGTCTGTGGAGGGACTGGTGATCAGGCTGAACAAAGATCAGCTCAACCACTTTTTTTTTTTTTTAACTTTCACTTTCAGTATGAGTAAGAACGAGTTGGCTGAGCTAGGTCTTGCCAGACTACAATAACACAGGTCAATCCACTTGGCTGCAATTTTGTTAGAGAAGATTAGAGACAGACGAAACTTGTTGCAATAAGGACATGCATGAGAAAATTGTTTTTGAACACTTTGCTACACATGCATTTACTTGTTTACTTATACTACTAATAATAATAAACCTTTTTTGCAGGAGTAATATTTGATATGGGAATGTTTTTGGTATGATCCACCTCTATAGGACAAGTTTTTTTTTTCTAAAATTACATTTACTTCATAGAGAGGTCTTAGAGCAATAGCCTATATGACCTTTAAAGATAGGTTTTTCCTTTTATAATCCCTCAGTGGGAAAAATTCACAAGGCACATTATGCAGGATTATTATAGTAGTATTTGCATGTCATGCAAAGAGTGTGTGGCAGTGAATGTATCTGCAGAGATCCTGTCCTGTGTTGTTGTGTTCAGGATGCTTCTGGAAGTCAACCTTTGGACAGTGAGTGTGTCACCAACAGCCAATATCAGCATGCAGAGTGTGAGGTCAGGACTCTATACTACTATAAAAACACACTGATCAGGTTATGTTGCTGTCTGTTTTGTCGGTGATGGATGTATTAAGAGCTGCAGGTGTGTGTATCTGGCTGTAGGTGGAGCTGAACTACACACACACACACACACAGGGAACAGCAGTGACACCTTCCCACAGGAACCTGCAGATATGTGGCCGTGTTCATTTTAAAGTTCAAAGTTGTGCATTACCATGCAGACACACAGGGCCAGAGTGGGACTAATTTTCAGCCCTGGAGCACGACCTATTATTATTAAAATCATGTATAACCTTACATGTTAAGTCTACAATAGCGCACTGTTCTGTAAAGCCTTGTAATTCCATGTATTTTTCTAAAATATTTCCAATTCAGTGCAAGTAATTGTTGCTTCACAATGAAGATTTATTTCAACATGAGTGCACATCTCCAACATTGTTCTCTACAGCACATCCTTTTCGACAATATCAGAACCTATATTCTGTTCAAATGAGTGTTCGCAGATATATCCAAAGCTTAAAAAATGAAATAAAAGAATAAATAAAAATATTAAATAAAATAAAATAAAATAAAAAAAAAGTGTTGCACTTTCTAATAACACTATTATCTCTTTTTGCTCTGTAATGTAGTGCTGAATCAGCTAGCATATCAGGGCACTTTTCCTATAGAGCAGGTCTACACCATACTCTCCATTATATTCATTCTAATCATATCCACTCTGGACCTGTGGGCTCATGTCTGCTCCTTGGTGCTGGATCTTGCTTCTGACTCTGAGGGGCCACAAGACGAAGTTTTCCAGTTATGTGGTGTCTCATCATATTATTATTCAAATTATATAACGTTATGTTATATGCCTCAACGCCACACAATTAATTGACTTGATAATTAATGAACTTGAACGGTGGTTTGCAGGCAGAGTTCAACATCTTGCCTTACCTGTTTCATCGTCCTTATTTGTCATTTCAAACCGCGAGTTCGTGAAAAAGTTTCCAAAGAGTTGCCAGTTTTTTTATTCTTGCCTTCTCCCTCCATCCTTGCTCTTTCTATTCTCCATCTCTAAAACACTGACCGAGTGCACGTACGTGTTATGTCAGGGTGCGTCTGCAAAAAAGAAGAGAAAAAAAGAGCTGCCTGTGGACGCGGAGGCGGCCCAAGAATAGCGGTAGCAGCACCCGTGATCAACCCAGTGCCGTGAGTGAACACCTATGTCCGATGCGGACTGATTCAGCGCACTACTGCCACTCTCCGGATAAATTGTGAACGATCGTCTTATGGCTTATAGCTTTTTGGAAAATGTAGCTTGCATCATTGTTGTATCATTCTCTGGAACCAGTAACAGCCATGGTGGGTACGGCAGATAGACAACAGATGGGCTAAATTCCAAATTTCCAATACCAGCCTTCTCTGCTTTTCTCAGCACACTTAAACCAAATTACTCCCTTTTACTTTTGGACTGTTCCCACGTAAGAATGAGGACACTGAATCCCAATTTTCGTCCCCATATCTCTACACAGGCCATTGCTTTTTGTAAACTTTTAACTGTGAATTGAACATTTTCCACTCTTTTCCAAAGAGCACCATCATCTGCAAATAACGACTTACCTATACTATAGTCAAGTGCATCAAATATATAATTTATCATAACTGAAAATAAAATTGGTGAAATTACACTTCCTTGGGGCACACCATTTTCTACAAAAAAGCAATTAGAGAAGCTGTCATTTATTCTTAATTTAATCTCTCTATTATTTAGAAATTCCTTAATCCAGTTGTACATTTTCCCATTTATTCCAGGCCTCCAAATTTTAATTAACATCCCATCCTTCCAAAGCATGTCATACGCTTTTTCCATGTCAAAAAATACAGCAGCAACTACCTCTTTACAAACTTGAACCTTTCTTATATCACTCTCCAATACATTAACTGGGTCCATAGTTGATCTTCCTTTCCTGAACCCACTTTGGAATAAGGATATGAGATTATGAGACTCAACACAAAAACTCATTCTCTACACAATCATTCTCTCCATTACCATACCTAGATGTGATGATAACGCAATTGGCCTATAATTTGATGCCACTGTAGGGTCTTTCCCTGACTTTCTAATTGGATATGAATAATGACAGCCAACTTCCAACTTTTTGCATTTTTCCTCTGTTCCCACACTTTATTAAATAATTCCAACAGAATATTAAGAGCTTCATTACTATGATGTTTTAACATTGCATAACTTATTCTGTCTTTTCCTGGAGCTGTAACCTTCATCTTGTTTATAGCCTTTTTTAATACACTGCCTGGAAAAATTGCATTCAAACTATCATTACGATCCTCTACATTTTCTAATAGATGCTGATATTGTTTATTGTTTTCTCTTTTTTCAATATTTCCTCATTAGTTTTTTAAACAACTTTCCACACTTCATTTATAGAGGTTTGTCTTCTAATAGTGTTATAGTATTTTTTCCAGTACTCCTTTTTAACACTCCTAACTATTTTCTTCACCATGGCCTGCTCTCTTTTTATATATATATTATGGCCTTCCTTAAACTTCAACAACACCTTGAATCCTTCCTGGTCCATTTTCTGCCTCACAGCTCGTTCCCTCTCATTCGCTACCTCTAACTCGCTGCTGTAACTTAATACTCTATTCCTGCTCTTTTGTAGATTCACCTCATTTTACACACACACAGTTACAGTAAAAATACACATTTTAGAGTGACCTCTTATTGCAGCCAGCCTAAGGCACACCTGTGCAATAATCATGCTGTCGAATCAGCATCTCGATATGCCACACCTGTGAGGGATGGATTATCTCGGCAAAGGAGAAGTGCTCACAGCACAGATTTAGACAGATTTGTGAACAATATTTGAGAGAAATAGGCCTTTTGTGTAAATAGAAAATGTTTTAGATCTTTGAGTTCAGCTCATGAAAAATGGGAGCAAAAACAAAAGGGTTGCATTTATATTTTTGTTCAGTGTATAACCACACAGAGCAGGGCCTCAGCAACTCTGCAAACTGAATGTAGATGCAGGCCCCAAACTTTAAATGTCACCCCCAGAAATCATTTACATCAGATTCTGAAACTTGACATTCTGTGGATTCTGGTATTTTCAGAGAACTCTTGTGGGAACAATTCATCTCGACTGCAAACGTTTGATTGATATAGTGATTACAAGACTAACTGAGTCTAAACAT
>JBBMOC010000607.1:0-27061 GCA_037975185.1 Centropyge bicolor
TGGCGTTTGGAAACTGGGTCAGCTGAGGGTTACAGATTACAACTGAGAGGTTACAAATGTAAGGGTCACACTGCAGTTTTCGCTCTTTGTCGCCGAAATTGTTCCACTCTTAACTGCTGCATTGTTGCTCCTTCGAAAACCTCAAGCCACAGTGTGTTATCTGCGGATAGACTCTAATCTGTTTTCCTTCAGGAGAAGCCTGGACTGAATGTGACCACTATCAGCGTGTTCACCTGATTACTGCGAGGGGACATATCAGAGTGACATTTCAGAGTCGGCCAGGTTAGTCATACCTGTGTGTGTGTGTGTGTGTGTGTGTCTTAGTAGCTGTGGAGACCATATCAGGCGGGTGCCCTCCTATCTTATCAAGCCAACTGCTCTGAAGGGACTATTGTGTATGCAAGGTGACGAACTGCCTTAGATTCCCACTCAGACTATAGACCAGTAACCATTTCTGTAGGGTGTGTGTGTGTGTGTGTGTGTTGTGCTCTTTTAGAGGCCCATGTATTGATGTTGTATCATAAACAGGATGAAATTATCAGAAAAATGCTCGAGTTACTGCAGCAACAGGCACCATTATGTGTCCTTTAGCTTCGCGATTCATTGATCGGAACTGAAGTTAAACAGTGAGGCTGACATGTTCAGTGTGTGTGTGTGTGTGTGTGTGTTTTGACCCTCAGGGCTCGTGGTTGCTGGGCTTGACGTGACAGAGAAGAAAAGGCAGCGACAAATACGTGACTCCGACAACACAGGGCTGGATTGAGCAACTGGGCGGCAGAGAGGTAGACAGACAGACAGACAGACAGACAGACAGACAGACAGACAGACAGACAGACAGACAGACAGACAGACAGACAGAGAGACAGACAGACAGACAGACAGACAGACAGACAGACAGACAGACGGGTAGAAGAGAGGCCCGGCGACAGGGCCCGGAGGCCTGAGGAGGGAGAACCGAGATCCATAAATAAACGTTTTATTTTCCTACAGATGTAAAGAGAAGGAACCATCAGCACGACACTTTAGAGTGAACATGTGAACTTCACAGCAGTCTTATCGACTTTAAAGTCAATATTTACAACATTTTCACGTGTCGCATCAATAATCTGCGTTAATCTCTTGATATTATAGAATTGTGATTCAGCAGGTTTCCATATTTGAGATACTGTTTAGGAAGTGTTTTTCCAATTCGTTTGGGATGAGCAGCAGAGGATCTGATTGGTCGGGGACGAGCAGACACAGGAAAGATTAAAGAGCGAAATATTCTGCTCACTGTTTGTGTTTTGTTGCTGATAGTTTTTGTGGTGCAGGGTCAGAGGCAGGTCAGTGGTTTTTGGACTGGTCCGGCCCTCGCTGTGTGCGCGCCTCCTGGGCCGACGGCCGCTGCACAGTCTGCTTTAAAGCTCTCAGTGTGATCCGGCCGTGTTTAGTCTACCAGTCCTACATGTCACACACCACAGTCATTTGGTCAGGAGCTGTTTCAACAAGACCCTGCTATTCCTGCAACATGGCCTCGTCAGCCAGGTGAAAAAAGACCTGTGATTGATTGATTGACCGGGACGGGTCGTCGAGGTCCCGTCAGCTGCCACGAGCTCGAAACCTGTATGTCCCACTTTTTAACAAAAGCAGTTGTTGTTTCTGAATATGTCTTGATAAAAGACTTGAAATTAATTTGCTGCTTCTTAATAATATAATAAAACCCTACTGGATGACATTCATTTGATTTTAATAGTCTTAAAACCTTCAGTAATTTTTACATGTGAAATCCTGAAAGAACTGGTCTGTTTTTATGATTTTCTGAATTTTCTTCCTTGGAAACAAACTCAGCTTGTGAAACAAACACTTCCTGCCTTAACGCTGACGGAAAAGAAAAAAAAAAAAAACAAAAGCACAATTTCTCCCCGTATTTTTTGCCTTTTTAATAAGAAAAATGAAACATGAATCATTTTAATCACATTTAAAACAACCGAGAAAAAAAAACAACAACAAAAACAATATATTATATCAGCACACTTTCAAAGTTTGAAAAGCAACATAGCTTAAATAAAAGACATTTTTTTCTTGGGAACTAAAAGAGGCCTAAGCTCCACATGGTGTGACCTGAAACTCCTGTATCCTCTGCTGTTTATCAGAATAATCCTTCAGTAGATCGTCGATACATTGATCTCGTATCAGATCAGCAGTCGTTTGAAGAAAAGGCACTTTTCAGATATTTGACACCCTTTGACATTGTTACACTGATCCCACTGAGCTGATGCAATGACAGTGTAAGGGGGCGTTCCTAAGCATTGTTGTAACACACACAAACACACACACTATCAGCCCACCTGGCCAGTGGGAGCTCCATAGTGCAAAGTACTGTATGTAAATCCTCCCATAGTGCATCTCTCCTCCCCTCCACTGTTTTAGTAACTGACTGAACTCCCCCATACACCTCACCATCTGCCTGCTATTCAAAATGTTACAGTCCGTCGAGAGCCATTTGCTTTTAATGCTCTCTCATAGGTAACAACAGGAAATGATTGTGGGAAACTAAAAAACATAAACACAACATGATTTTTTTTTTTTTTAATTTTTTACCACAGTTACTTTGCCTTTTTCCTTCTGGCTGCACGAACTTCTGTTTCCTCTGTGCTCCAGCAAGGACAAAATGGCTAATTTTTTTCTTCATATTAACCAAAATAACAAACAGCCTACATTTACATTAACGGATGCCTGATCTGACAGAAACGACGGACGAAGAGTGAAATGCTGTAACGCACACAGAAAACTGTCTCCCGCTGCAGTAACACCTGCCTGAAGCAGTAACCTGAAACTCGCCTCCTTCTCTCCATCTTTGGATTAAAAAAAAAACTCACATTGGGGTTGTAACTGGTCAACAGAGCGCTATACAAGATATATTAAAATTTATTCCCTTCATAAATAAATGCAAATATCCTTTCCCCCCACATTACCTCTATTTACATTTTGTACAAAGCCAATTTCACCACGTGCAGAACTCCTGCGACAGGACCTGACGTCTGTGTTGACTTACACACAGACGAGTCAAACGTCTTCGTCGTCAGTTGAAGACTTCTAATCATCCAGTTTTACTTTTCTGTCCTCCATGTAACCAACCAGTCTCCATGTTCGTCAGAGTCGGGAAAAGAAAAGAAGAAAAAAAACTGCTCTTTTGCCCCTCAAACACGACGGCCATTTTAGATGTGAGTCTCTTCCAAGGCCACTGGACGTGAGCCAGAGAGAGAGAGAGAGAGAGAGAGAGAGAGAGAGAGAGAGAGAGAGAGAAAGAGGAAGATAAAGAGAGCTTGGGTGTCCATTTTAGAGAAGGCAGAGAGAAAGAGAAGCCTCCATCTTGGCTCACATCTACAGACAGGTGTGTGTGTGTGTGTGGGGGGGTGAGTGTCCACATTAGGAGGCGTTGAGCACCGAGCGGCTGTACAGAGTTTGGTAGTAAGCGCCTGAGTCCATGGTGGCCGGTCCTGGGCTGTCGTAGATCTGCTTGGCTCCCACGGGAGAGCCGCCAGCGTAGCTGTTGTAGGCCATCACCTGGTCCTGGTAGGACTTGAGGTCCATCTTCTGCTCGTTGGACATGAGGTTGGTGATGGAGAAGGGATGGTTGAAGTTGTAGTGGGGGTCCAGGGACTTGAGGGCGTCGCTCTGTAGGTCCATGTGGTGCTGCATGGTGCTGGGCAGGAGGTGAGCGCTGCCCACTAAAGACTGGGAGTGGAGGAGCGGGTTGGAGGAGGAGGACGAGGTGGCTGAGAGGGACAAGGAGGATGGAGGGATGGAGGACGAGGTGGAGGAGGAGGGAGGCATGGAGACGGGCGGGCTGTGGAGGTGTGAGGAGGACAGCGGAGGGCAGTCTAGAGGAACCAGGGAGTTTCGGGGATGCGGCTGGTCGTCCGAGGAGCCCGGGTGGGAGTTGTCTGAGTGGGCGGAGTCGGCTCCTTCTGATCCTCCCGTGGGGCTGTGATCCTCCACCAGGTGATCTCCACCATGGCCTCCTTTCCCCGAGCCCTCCTGGCTCTTGCCGGCTTTCTTGGCCATCTTGTCCTCGATCTTGAAGCGTTTCTGGCGCCTCAGGTAGCAGCCGTTCTCGAACATGTTGCCGGACTGCGGGTGCAGAGTCCAGTAAGAGCCCTTGCCCGGCTTGTCCGGCGAGCGAGCCACCTTCACAAAGCAGTCGTTGAAGGAGAGCGAGTGGCGGATGGAGTTCTGCCAGCGCTGCTGGTTCTCACGGTAGTAGGGGAACAGGTCCATGATCCACTGGTAGATCTCGTTCAGGGTGAGCATCTTGCTGCCGCTCTGCTGGATCGCCATGGTGATGAGGGAGATGTAGGAGTACGGCGGCTTGGCGTGGGTCAGGGAGCGGCGGTAGGGCTTCGGGGGGATGTCCTTGGGCCCGGCCCGGCTCAGGGTGGTGGTGGAGGGGTAGCCCAGCTGGCTCATGGACTGGCCCATGTTCTGGTAGTGGGACAGGGAGCTCAGGGAGCCTGGAGCGGCGGGGCCCAACTGGGTCAAAGGGCCCGAGCTGAGGGACGAGGCCACGGGGGAGAGGGACATGTGACCCGGCCCGGAGCCCATGGAGGCCAGCGGGGAACTGCTGAGGCTGGAACTGGGGTACGCCATGTTCATGCCGGCGGGGGAGGCGGTGGCTGGATTCAAGTTGATGTAGCTGTTGATGGTGCCCATGGAGCCCATGGAGCCCAGACCAGAGTTCATGGTGCTGGGAGAGGAATACATCTGGAGACACAGAGGGACACAACAACATCTGGTTACTGACAGGAAAATAGAAACATCAGAGGACAAATGTGCAACAACAGTATGAATAAGAGAAGATAAAGACCTAATCACCACCATTAATTTTATTATTTAGAGAAGAAATAATAAAGTAGTTCTTACCTGTTAATAATTTAAATTACTGCACTAAAATATATGTTTAAATACGAGAGAAAAGTAGTTTAACTCGCTCCATTTAAAAAGTGGCTCTTATCAATGCACAATGAGGCCTCAGTGCACAGACAGGACCTGGACTTCACACACACATGTTAACCGAAAAATGCGTAAAAAGCGCGTCACGGTGCCTCCAGAGGCTCCACGGCTCCAAAAACAAGGAAACCAGGAGTCCACGGACCTGATTCACTTTTCATGGGTTTGTCAAAGCTGAATAATTCTGTGTTAAATTTTCCCCACATAATTTTTTTTAGTGAAAGCCTCTGACATGACGTTTTTCATCGGATCAGGTCTGTGCGGGTTTACTGATCCCTGGTTAAATATTATCAGACTCTTTCTTCTTGGTAATTTCATCAGGTCGAGTCGAGGTGAGAACTGAAGCTGCTGATGGAATTAACTCTAATTGAATTAGTGAGAGAAAAAAGTCACACCTGAACCGCTCCAACACTTCAGCTGCGGAAACAGACTGTTGATCAGAAAATGACTTTAAAAACCTGACACCTGAATATTTAATCACATTTAGAATATTAAAATAGAAGTATCTTTTATTCTTAGTATTATTTATCATAAATGTAAAACTGAAGTACTAATTTTGTGAAAATATTTTTTCTTTTTCAATAATATTTATATAGTTTTCCCGTTTTTACAGAAGAATAATTTATTAATTGTGACGAAATATTTTTGCTGCTTTTGTAAAACCTTCTCTTCTTGATGGCAGTCTATTTCTTATATTTCTGTAAAAACTGCGTCTTTACGTTTGAATGTTAATCTCTCATACTTGAAGTTACATTAATTCTTATTGTACTCACATAATATTTCTATTTAATGTTAAATCTTTATAATAATGTTTTATAATTTACGGCAGGATTACGGTTTGTTTTTCAGACTGAAATGTGCGCAACTTTTTCAGCTCTTTAACTCTTCCCATAAATAAACTTTACGGACTTTTCGTGCAGTTTCTAACATGATGAATAAAGTCTGAAGTGGCTCTGTTGTGTGCTGGAGTCTTTACCTCGCTGGCCTCGCTGTAGAAAGTATTCCACTCAGGTAGATCATGGGCTTCCATCTTCACCGAGCTCAACATCCCCAACACCAGTCTTCAGAGGAGAAACACTGATCTAAGACCGGATCTTACGGAGGCGAGCCAAATATTAAATCCTGGGCAAAGTTTTCAGGTGAAAAAAAAAATTCCAAACAGAAAGTTGTTTCCCTTTTTGCCAATAAAGAGGGAGAAAATGTGTGAGAGTCACAGCTGGATGAGAGGAAAAATGAAAGATGGATCCTGGAAAAGTCAATATTTCTTATTTGTCAGTCATCCATTGTTTCATAACTTGAATCTTGTTGTGGCTCAGCAGATTCTTCTTCTGGCCTGTTTCTCTCCTGTCCGGGACAAACACACCAGCCTGGACCTCCTCCTCTTATAAGGCCGGCTGGTCCCGCCCCCCCTCCCCCCCGACATCAGAATGCATCCAGGAAGGGCCCCGCAGAAAGGCCGCTGTGGCCCCCTGGCGTGCTGTATATTGGCCCGGTGGCTGCACCGGGGCCACCCGGACGAAGGACGGTCCCGTGATCCTGCGGGGACACAGCGCAGAGGCTTTATTTTAATCCCGAGGTGAAGTTCAGGAGGGAGAGGCGTTCATGTGTCAGGAGTTAATGATCAAACTGGTTATGAAAGGATGGGTTTGTTCTATAAATAGGTGGAAGAAATTGACCAAACCAAAATCCAACTTTTCTTAAACGAAGTCTCATTTTTACGCAGAAGTGGAAATAAAATCGAAAACAGTTTTTAAAAATCGATCACGTGATCAACTAAATAAGACTAGATCAACAAAATATTTAATTTTCTTTTACAGAAAAATAACAGATATTGATCTACTTTTATTGGGGTGAGGAGAGGAGACAGTTTGTGTGTGTGTGTGTGTGTGTGTGAGTGTGTGTGAGGGGTGTGGGGGTCGTTAATTCCCTCGGCTATCACTTCTCTGGGGCCATGAAGATTTTAACACATCCTCCTCTGGGGGTCTTAATTGTTGCAACCGCCCAACTTACTTCAGATCCCTGGTTTTGATAGTCAAATATTTTACTGATAGTCACGCAAAAATCACGACTATCAGGGAAATATTTGACTAAACAACCGACAGAAGACTATCAGAACATCAGAGATCAAAATCAGAGCCATTTACAGCAACCCCCGCCCCCTTCAAAGAAGCAGATCACCACACTGAACTATAGCGATACATCAGACCATCAGGTAAAATGAGCCAGAATGTAAAGTTGTATTTATTAGCTGTAATGAATTATTATTTGCTTTCGATCTGTACTTTTACTTCAGTAACATTTGGTTCTCTGGTTTTCTGGACGCTCCTGTGCGTAATTCCGTGCGTAAGATTTGGCACAGTTGGATGAGACAGACCTGAGAACGTCTTTTTTTTTTTTTCCTCCAAAGAGGCCTCAGATACAATAAATAATGTGAGCCTGGTGTGATGCATGAGGCCGGACTCCTGTGAGGGGGAATACACATCAGGCCGGCTGCAGACGGAGGCCTGTGAATGTCAATGCCTCCGCCTAATGGCCAGTCAATGGAGATGTAATTGATGCGCAGGCGGGAGGTCGACGGGATTAAACTGTGAGAAAAGATCCGAGGAAACAAGAAATAACAGGAAGACGCATCAGCAGACAGAAGCAGCAAAATATGAAGAAAGCGTTGAGGGTGAAAGATTCAATGTCAGGTCACATTTTACGTCTCTGGAAACGTGCGCAATCTGTGCGTAAAGTTTTGGGCACATCGTTGATATTCTCCGTATGATAATGCAGCTTTTGTTAATATTGATCATCATGTTTTCTATCATCATATCCCAACTCTGTAAAGACAGTCAGACTCTCTGCAGGTCTTCACCTGAAAAGACTCGACCATTATCACCTGTTTGCAAAACGCTGTCAGGTCGATTAACACGTGGAACGAGGCGACACCTCAGTGTCTGTAATGATGTAATTAAGACTGAAGGAGATGAGCTTTTTTTTTTTTTCATCTGTACAGTCATACAGGTGGAGATAATAAATGACTGACCTCCAGCGTCTCATCACAATAATTAAAAAACTAACAAGTCTAAATTTAGAGACGCTGTTAGGTCAGTTTCCACAGATGGTTCAAGTCAATTTGGTGCATTTTAAAAAAAGCCCAAGCAGCAGATTAAACCATCGCATGGGGACAAACAGGAAACATTTTATTCTGGTTTATAGTTGCACTTCTTCATTGAGCCCGACAGCAAAACAGGAACATTATAAGGTTTTTAACCAAAGGCCAAAAGACACAAAAACCCTGCAGAAAGTTTCGAAATCTACAGATGAATAAAACTGAACTCTCGCGCCTGCGCACCAATAATATGAACAATTTATCTTAAATAAAAAAGTTATTTGCAGTAAGGGATCATCTATAGTTGGGCGGTGATTCACATGTGGGACAATAATAATTTCGCTTATTTAATCTATTGTGCTGCTTTCAAGTGCCGGTGGGAAATTAGTTTCTTGAATTTTCCAATAAAATTTCTATTTTCATTTATGTTGCTGTCTGGAAAAGGAAACCTCAAAAATCTGACTTTTTTGGATGAAGATTTAGAGACTTAGACTTAGACTTAGACTTACTTTATTGTCATTACACAATATACACGGCAGTGCAAGTTGGGTAACGAAATTTCGATGCAGTGGCTTCCAACAAAGAGTCAGCAACAATCTGTCAGTCAGTGTAGTAAAAAATATGTAAAAAAGAGATATAAATATATACTATAAATAAATACGGTGCTATGAGCTATGTATAGACTATATGTAAATGAACAAAAGTTATATACAGGTAATTGCACAGAGCAAGTAGCAGCAAGTTGAATTATTGCACTTAGTAGTAGTATTGAATGTAAAAGTGAATATCGATATCTAGAATAAATATACAGAAATATACAGAAAATATACAGAAAATATTGCACATAACAGAGACAGTTGAGAAATGGTGAACATGACCAGGTGTTATCTTGAAAATTTAAGTAAGATTGTAGGTTTAATTTAAATATTGAAAATAAGAAGTAATTGTATGAAAACCCAAGAGTAATGTCCATAACAGAGTAATGTCCTTGTGGTGTGCTGAGTTGAAGAAGAGGAGGAAGGGGGGAGTGACCAGTGGTTCCAGATGGGGGTGGTGTGTTTGTGTGTGAATGTGTTGGTGGATTCAGTGAGAAAAGGGGGGGAGAGAGTGTGATTCACAGAAGTCCATGTGCATGAGTGTATGTGCTCAGCAGTTCTGGGGGAGAGTGTTCATGTGAGTGGTGTGTTGTATGAATGTTGGGTTGAGTGGATTGAGTGGATTTATGTGGCATTCAAGAGTCTGATGGCCAGAGGGAAGAAGCTGTTCCTCAGTCTGACAGTTCTGCAGCGGATGCTGCGGAGCCTTCTGCCAGAAGCCAGCCAGGAGAACAGTCCATTCTGGGGGTGGGTGGGGTCTAAGTGGATCTGGTGGGCTCTGGCTAAGCAGCGCCTGTGTGCAATATCCTTGACGGGGGGGAGCGGGGTCCCGATGATCTTCTCCGCCGTCCTCACCACTCTCTGCAGAGCTTTCCAGTCTGTGGCTTTGCAGCTCCCAGACCAGACAGAGATGCAGCTGGTCAGCAGGCTCTCGATGGTCCCTCTGTAGAAGGTGGAGAGGATGGGAGGTGGGAGGGAGGCTCTTCTCAAGCGACGCAGGAAGTGCAGGCGCTGCTGTGCTCTCTTCACCAGAGAAGAGGTGTGTAGTGACCAGCTGAGGTTGTCTGTGATCTGCACCCCCAGGAATTTGGTGCTGGAGACAACCTCCACCGCTGTGTCGTTGATGAGGAGAGGTGTGTGGCTGGGTCGGGATCTCCTGAAGTCGACGATGATCTCCTTTGTCTTGTCAACGTTCAGGAGAAGGTTGTTCTCCCTACACCAGTCGACCAGATGACCCACCTCCTCCCTGTAGGCCCTCTCGTTGTTGTCCTGAATGAGGCCCACTACTGTTGTGTCATCCGCATACTTCAGGATGTGATTGGTGCTGAATCTGGGGAGACAGTCGTGGGTCATCAGGGTGAACAGCAGGGGGCTCAGGACGCAGCCTTGGGGGGAGCCGGTGTTCAGGGTGATGATGCTGGAGGTGTTGTCGCCCACCCGTACAGACTGGGTTCTGTTGGAGAGGAAGTCCAGCAGCCAGTTGCACAGGGGGGTGCTGAAGCCGAGGGGTCCCAGTTTGCCTATCAGGTGCTGAGGGATGATCGTGTTGAATGCTGAGCTGAAGTCCAGGAACAGCATTCGCACGTGGGTGTTCTTCTCCTCCAGGTGTGCCAGGCTCAGGTGGAGAGCGGAGGAGATGGCATCCTCGGTGCAGCGGTTAGGCCGGTAGGCAAACTGGAATGGGTCGAATGATGGTGGGAGTTTGGAGGTGATGTGGTCCTTTATCACCCTTTCGAAGCACTTCATGATGATGGGTGTTAGTGCAACAGGGCGAAAGTCGTTCAGGCATGTGATGGTCGGTTTCTTGGGCACTGGGATGATTGTGGCAGACTTGAAACACTGGGGGACGATGGCCTGGTCCAATGAGGTGTTGAAGATGTCAGTGAGCACGTGGGCCAGCTGATCAGCGCATTCCCTGACCACCCGTCCTGTAATGTTGTCCGGGCCTGCTGCTTTCCGCACATTCACCTTCCTCATTACTGTCCTCACTGTGGTGGTTTCAAGCCTGAGTGCCTGCTCGTCTGGATGGGGGGTCGCTTTCCTCGCAGGGGTGTTATTGAGCTCTTCAAACCTTCCGAAGAAGTTGTTGAGCTCGTTGAGGAAGCTGATGTCGTCTTGACAGGGTGAAGGTGTGGCTTTGTAGTCCGTGACAGTCTGTATGCCCTTCCACAATTGTCTGGTGTTGCTGGGGTCATGGAAGAAACCTTGAATCTTCTGGCCGTAGGCGCGCTTTGCTGTCCTGATAGCACGGTTCAGATTGGCCCTCGCTGATCTGAGTGCATCCGCGTCACCAGATCTGAATGCAGCATTACGCTCCCTCAGCCTTGCACATACCTCCTTACTCATCCAAGGTTTCTGGTTGGCCCGTGTGACAATTGTCTTGGTGCTTGTAACCTCCTCCGTGCACCACTGGATGTATGACGAAACAGATGCAGCATACTCCTCCACGTTGGTGTGATGACTGTCTGTTGCAGCCTCTCTGAACACATCCCAGTCGGTGCATTCAAAGCAGTCCTGCAGTGCAGACATAGCTCCCTCTGGCCACACTCTCACCTGTTTCACAGTTGGTTTTTCTCTGGTGAGCAGGGGCTGGTATGCTGGGATTAGCATAACAGAGAGGTGATCAGAGGAGCCAAGGTGGGGGCGGGGGGCTGCTCTGAAGGCCTTCTTGATGTTGGTGTAGACCAAGTCCAGTGTGTTTTTCCCCCTAGTAGCAAAATCCACAAGTTGATGGAAATTGGGAAGAACAGTCTTCATGTTAGCTTGGTTAAAGTCCCCAGCAACAATAAAAACGCCTTCCGGATGTGTGGTTTGCAGGTCACTGATGGCACGGTAGAGAGCACTCAGGGCTTGTTTGGTGTTAGCACTGGGTGGGATGTAAACAGCTATTATGATGACTGAGGTAAATTCCCTAGGAAGGTAGAAGGGTCTGCATCTTACAGTCATAAACTCAATGTCCACAGAGCAATAACTGGAGAGCATGGTAGCGTTGTTACACCAGTTGTTATTAGTGTAAATACAAACGCCACCGCCTCGGGATTTACCGGTGAGAGCGTGGCTCCTGTCGGCTCTGAATGTTGTTAGCCCGTCCAGGCTAATGGCGTCGTCAGGGACTGAGGAGTGTAGCCACGTCTCGGTGAGGATGAGGATGCAGCAGTTGCTGGTCTCACGTCTGGTGAATAAGTCCAGCTTCAGGTAGTCCAGTTTAGTTTCCAGGGAGCGCACGTTGGCAAGCAGGATGGATGGAAGCGGCGGTCTGAATGGATTAGCCTTTAGCTTAGCTGTAAGTCCCCCGCGACCGCCGCGCTTCTGTTTCCTCTCACACCGCTTCCGATGTCTCCGTGAGCGGCCTGTGCTGATGGGAGGCCCCGTTGCTTGGAGGGCCGCTGGGTCTAACCGGCATAGCAGACCTAGGCTACGTAGCGTGGACTTTGTGTCCAGACTAACGACACCAAAATCGCTATACTGACGCAGACTAAGTATAGTATTACGGTCGAGTACTGTACTTGCGCTGTTTGACTGAGCTTTTGAGGCAGAGCATACTATTCTAGATGACAAAGTAGACTGTATATCGGCTGAGTTGTCGGGAGCCAAAGCAGCCGCTGCCAGCCAGGGCGCCGCCATCTTGTAACTTTGTAAAATGAACAATATTTCAGCAGTGGATTTTGTTTCTCTGCTCATTGTCATCTCTTACATTTATTAATGATAAAATGAAGTGCACAGAGGGTGTTTACCTGCTTTACTCCTCTCACTCACTTGAGCTCTGGATATTGGCTCTTGACTCTTAATAAGCATCTTTTGATTGGTGTAATGCTCCTTTTTCCCCCAACACACATTTCTCCACATCCTCCCTCTGCGGCCCGTTTTTCATTCCAATGGGCCTCCATCGTCCATTAACACCTCTGTAATTGGTTTAACAATAGCTGTAATGAGCTGACACTAATGGAGGAAACGACAGATTGGTGGAATAAAGAAACGAACGTCCTCCTCCCTCCCTCTTCTTCTGTATAATAAAAAATGAGCAGCTTCATCATTATCAGTTGTGAAGAAAAGCTCATTTCTCCTGCAGAAGGATGAACTCTGTCTATTTCAGACATGTAAGATTTTACAAGCTTCCACTGCCTCTTCAGGCTCCACAGGGTCTGAGGTTCTCCTGCATCTGAGAGAAGATGATTAAAAATATCATCTCATCCAAACAGCCTCTGCTCTGTCAGGCAGAATTAGGTCAGGAGCGCCATCTTGTGGCCACTGGAAAGAAGAGTTCTAAAAGAGGGTTTGTTTGGTTAAAGTTGATCCTGAAATGAAATTCAAGTCCTGCTCTGACAGCTCATGGAGTTAACCTGATGTTTGATTCGAGTCTGGATGTTTCATTTCCTCTAAACCAGGTTGAATTTACCTGGATGCTAAATGGACCTGATGGAGCTGCTGTTTGATTAATGAGTCATTAAGCTCAAGGCTGCAGTCACCTGGATCATGATCAAGACTTGAGGGTTAACTTCGCACATGAACTCATTTTCAGGCACAAACGAAGGAATCACTTGAGATATGTTTGAGATGAGTGACTTCTCCTTTTCCTGTTGCTCAGCTGCACAACAAAAAGTCATTCATTTAACTTGTAAGTAATTAGTGTATGTATGGATTATTTCAGAAAAGTCTGTATAATCATCATTATAGTTCCTCAAATCTGAAAGTCATGAAAAGATTTGAAGAGGCGTTCTCCTAACTGAACTGTGGTAAAACTCAAGAAAGAGAAAAACAAGTGCAAGTTTCCATCCCATTTATTCCTGGTTTCTGTTTTGTACATGAAGCTGCAATAAAACCAACAGATCTAAAAATGACACATGAATGAAAAGAAAAGAGAGAGAGAAGCGAGGAGAGACCACATTCAAACAACGAATGGCCGGCTGACTTTACAAAAGCTTCTGGATGAAAGCAAAAGCCGTCCGATGGCAACTGAAGGGAAACAGATTCAGGTTAATCGTTGACGAGACAATAAAAAAAGCCATTGCACTCCTACTTCCCCTGAGGTTCCCCGACACATAAACAGACGGTAAACATTTTTAAAAGGCACTTAACAAGGGATTGCATGATGTATCAGTGCATATTAAACTGAAATTCCACTTCTTCAAAGATATTTCTCTTCAACAGACCTGATCTGTGGGATGTTGTCTCAAGGCCTATTTAAGTATTTGCTCAATACTACAGACTTTCCTATGTAACATCCCATAAGTACAGTCGACCACGCTGGGCCTGTAAACTGTAACGGCTTGATGAAGAAAACCGGTTAAGACCTGGCCAAGAAATATAGCTATGCATTATTTTTTTTCATAAAACATTTACATCCAGAAACATCAATTTGGGCATAAAATTACCTTTGGTTTGTCTGTGCTTGTGTGCTGACACCTACATACTGCAGGGAAAGAGAGAATCCACCAAAAAGCTCACTTGTTGTAATGTGTGATTATTATGTTGGATTGTTCAATAATTATTATGAAACTGGCAAATAAAGTGTGAAGAATGTGACAAGCTGGATGTTTGTATGTCATCAACATTTGTTCCAATCACTGTGACCAGAAAGCAAAGTCACCAGACTGTGAAGATTTTAAACTGAAAATATGCTCCATAAATGTAATGTAATAAATGTAATGTGATAAGCTTGTCTTGTCTCTAGTTTTGGCAGAAACAACTTCATCAGCAATATTAAAACCTTTCAGGATTACAGAAGAGCAGTTTTGCTTTTAGGTGGATTCTCCCTTTAAAAAAAAAAGAAAAGAAAAAGAAAGAAAAATGATACGCAATCGTTTTTAATTACATATTCCAAACTGTTGCATATACTATATTGAAGGATTGCACATACATACTATAATAGATCTATAGAGTAAATAACATTTAACATTCTAGTATAAAATATAGTCCTAGGCCTATCAATGATATCTTTTCATATACATTCGGGGTAAAGCGTAGGCTGGGCTGGATCTCATATGAAAGCAACATTTAAATACATTAAACACAGAGTCTGTGTGGCTGGTCGATGCTTTTTTTTCTACACAGCAAACAATGTTTCTCTGAGTCAAAGTCGGCTTCATCTCAACACTCAGAGCAATGTCGCGACTGGCATTCTGTCCTCGTCTCATGTCCGTGTGACTGTTTCGGGTTTGAGGGGAGACTTTTCTCATTTGTTTGAAAAACAAAAAAAATCGACACAAATTCAGTCACGCAACAATAAAAACAATCTGTGTTTCAAATTTAAGGTACACTTTGTCATCATAACTGTCAGTTAAATGTCAGTTGTTAATAAACTGTATTTGTCGTAGCATAAATATTTCATTCAGATCAAGCATTGGCAGAGAGAACGGCATTTTGTCCGACCTGTTTGGACTCAGAGCAGCGGTCTGATATACGACCTCCTGCTGCCACTGTGTTCATCAACAAGAAAAAACATACGCAACTACCGCGGCGACTGTTTCATATTTCAATGTTTGTGTTGGACTTGTCAAAACAAGCTTTATTGCTTTCCTGTGCAAACACAATGTCAAGTGTACCGTTATAGTGAGAACTGGGCCGTGGCTACTTTCTGTGAGTGTGAGAAGGGTCATTTCAAACAAACAGCACTATATTAGGTTTGCTAACAACAGCTATGCTAGCTACCGTTAGCAAATAAAACCAAATGCCAATTATGTATTAACACACTAGTGGCCATGTAGAGAAACTGTTTTCTCTTAAGGTGCATATTCAGGTTGTGGTGTTTATATTATTTTATATGACTATAATATCGTTCAAACTATTGTAAAGGTGGTGCATGTTTTTGTAGAAAAACTGGTGTCGTCAATGTGTTTCTGTAGCCGCTAACAATAGCTAGCTCGGCAGTGCTAATCTGGGCATGATCAGTTGTTTCTACTGGCACAACCACTTGTAACTCTACACAAAGTAGCCAGTGTTCAGCTGCTGATTTGCCCTGAAGCTGAGCTGATTCCAACAGTATCACGAAGACTGTTTTATTTTTTATGCTTGGTTACATGAGCCACAGTCTTGGGGAAAGTTGTGTGTTATTTCACCAAGATCTCTGCTGGTTGCTGGACTGAATATTGACACAGGATTGTTTTGCAGAGTTGCACTGGGAAATTGAATGTGCTGAATGAAATTGAGTTTGAGAACTATATAATTCAGCTAAGACGTGGGTAAAGTCAAACTTGGCTTAGAAAAGAAAATTAATAATGACAATGTGTGAAGGTAGTTTTTGTAACTGTACTCAGATGTCTGGTGAGGTCTGATAAAACCTGGGGAGAGTAGGTGGAGTTAAGACCTGTAGAATGGAAGTTTTCTGAACTGTGTGTCGCTGTGTTGTTTCTCTTCTGGATCTCTCAGCGCTCCAGTGCAGACATCTCCTTCTGGCATGTGATACAACTCTGGGGCGACAAAAAGCAAGCAAATAAACAACATGAAATTACACAGAGTAACCTCCCGCCCCATCAAAGCTGTGAGTCTAGATGAGGCAAATCTGGTGGACATCAACAAATACAGTTACAACAATGGTACTACACTCTGACCGCCTCATATTAAGGAGATCTTTGAAGCCTGAGAGGTCATTCTGCATCTCTCCTGCCTCTCTACATTTCATCTACCTGATAGTTTTAATTTTTTTCCTCACATTTGGTATTCCAATATCCTGAAGAGCCAGGATGATAAAAAAAAATTGTGGAATCGAAAACTCTAAAAAACTCTTTTGATTCTAAGTATAGTTCAGTTTAAATGAACATAGCTCATGTAACAGATGAGTGTTCACAAACACACACAAAGTATGGGGAAGCCTTAACTTGAATTTGGAGTAGAATAGACGCTTTTTTGGAAAATGGTCTCACAATGCAAAATGCTGCCAGACTTCAGACTACAGGCTGGCAGATGTCTGTGGACCTGCCTGTTGCTGTGTTGGGTCCTGGTTTCCATGAAAATCACCATCACGTCTCTCTCTCTTTCTTGACGGTGACGTCTCCACCTCCAGCTCCGGCTCCACTGGCAGATCCACCCCCGGCCCCAGACGCAGACGCACCTGCAGCCCCCGGCCCGGGTCCGGTCCCAGGGCCAGACGCAGCAGCCGACGCAGCTCCTGCTCCTCCGGTGCCCAGTATGGTGGAGACTTCTCCCTGCATGAAGGCCCAAGGGGGGCTGTTGGGAGAGTTATCCAGCGGACAGCGCTCTCCGCTGGGACAGTACACCTCTCCATCGCCCCGCCGGCTCTGGATGTACACTCTGGTGCAGGGGAAGCAGAACCTAAAAACGAGAGGTAGAGAGGACATGTTCTTAGTAACTTTCAGCGAGGAACTACTCAACTCACCTACAAGTTGGAGCTTCAAGTGCTGACTTACATCAATTACTTGGTTAGACAAAAAGAAAATCTATGCATTATAGTAATGGAGACTTCAAGAAAGAAAGTCCTTGCATTTAAAAAGAAGGAGCAAGAAAATATATAAAAGACTTTTAAACCAATTTACACACATTATTTCAAACTATTCACGACATAACACCACCTTAACACTTAAGACAAAAAGTGGTAAACACACAAACCTGTGTCCTGGCACTGATGGACACTGAACAAAGTGTGTGTCCTCCAGCCTCTCATGACACAGGGTGCAGGACAGAGTGTTTCCAGTTGGATGGCTGTTGCCGGCGGACGCTGATCCCAGCTCGGAGGCACCGCTGTGGGGTAACGCTGCGGCAGTGGTGGCTGCCTCTGCCGAGCTGCTGGAGCCCAGGGGCTCCCCTCCGGACCTGGAGGCGAGGGGGCGCGGCTGCCTGGCGGGGGATGAGGCAGGCTTGGGGCTCGTCTGGCTCACGCCTCCTGCCATGGACGAGGATGAAGAAGGAAGACCTGTGCTCTTGCTGGAGCTGCTGCCGGCCACGGCCGTGTGGACTTGTGTCTGTGTCTTGGGCTGGTTCTGGGACGAGCTGAGCTCTCGCTCCAGCTCCGGAGTGATAAAGGGGGCGATCCCCATCCCTATGCCCATCTGTCTGCGGCTCATCTCGGCCAGCACCGGGGCAGGGAAGATCATGGGGCTGTTCATGGGGGCTGTCCTGGCGGTCAGACCCGCCGGCATGCCTGCGAGCAGCCCGGGAGGGATCCCAGCGATGCTCTGATTTACTAGACTGGGGGGGATGGCGGCCCCCAGCATGGGTCTCCGGCTGCCGCTGGGGCTCTGGCGGTTCACCTCCGGAGGCGGCTGGCCGTCACGGTGCAGCCCGTTGGGTGGCACACGCACAGCCGAGCCGGTGCTCTCTCCTCTGCCTCCCCGCTCGTAGCGGTCGGAGTGCGGCCTGCCGCCGTCTGCCGCCGCCTCTCCGCGGCCAGATGTGCCGTGCTTGTTGGGAGACGGACCAGGTGACCTGACGTTCCCGTCCTGCATCCCGTGAGTCCGCTTCAGCTGTCGGGCGCTCGCGATCAGGAACTCGATCTGATTCGCCCCCTCGTAGTTGACGCAGCCCCGGCAGACCACCTCGCTGAAGTCCCAGACCACGGTCCAGGGCATCTTGGGCAGGTCGCACAGGTAGCACCACTGGCGCCTGGAGGAGGACGGGGACGACATGGCAGCTAATGAGCGAGCTAACCTGCTAACGAGCTAGCACACGTTAGCTCGTTAACCTATTTATGTTGGACAGGTGCACGCCCCGTCTCTGCTGACGACCTTCTGCTTCAACTGGCTCCAAACCGCTGCAGAACAATGTTGCACATTCTACAGATAAAAAAACAGATAAAACTTTCAAGTTGTTTTCGCTCTTTTCTTCATATGTTTGTTTTGTTTACCCACTTCGGCCTGTTCGTGTCTGCTGTCAACTGCTTCCCAGACGGACCTGGGACGTTACGTAACCTTTCGAGGTGCATTGTGGGTGTTTGAGTTTTCCTCCCTGATGTTCTCAATGTGAAGCTGCTCGCTGTGGCTGGCTTTAGAACTACAACCCAAACTGACACGGAAGTGAAGTAATGAAAGGTCACAGTTCATTTGGGGTCGTCACATGTGCGTCCATCGCAGCCATGCGTTAATAGGAGGAAAACTTTTAACTGTAGGACTTTGAGGTTATTCTTAGGAAATAAAAAATGCCGAGAGACATCTCGTCTTCATCCAGCGAAGATGAAGCCGACAACCCTGCTACAGAATCACCCGTAAAGCAAAAAGAAAGCCGTAAGTTCACGTGGTTGCTCAAAGCTGTTGTTGTTTAGATCGTATGAAAATATTATCATGTGTTTTCAGTCTGGATGTATTTAATTAGAATTGTGTAACCAGTCTGCTTCTGAGACATCTGTCAAAGTGTGTGTGTGTGTGTGTGTGTGTGTGTGTGTGTGTGTGTGTGTGTCGGCTAATATTAAAGCCAAGGAGAGATGTCATTAAAGTATCTGCGTTTCAAACAACAACTGTTTGACACCTCCAGGAAATGTTTAATAAAAGATGCCACAGTCACAGTGATATTGATAATGAAAGTGAGTCCAGTGAAAAGTGAGACACACACGTTTCATTCAGCTGTTCTTGTCTCATGTTTCCAACGCGCTGTGATATTTCACTGATGAAATAATGAAAGTGTGCTGTTTGGATCCACAGATAAGAAGAGCACCAGGTACCAGTGTCCTGCTGACTTCGTGTCTTTCTGCCATAAGAGCAGCAGCACTCTCTCACAGAGTCTGAAGAACAGCAAGAAGGAGCTGTGGCTCATTAAAGCTCCTGTCAGCTTTAACCCACAATGGTGGGTTCAGTGTTTCACCTTCTTAGATTTCTTCTCTCTGTCTCTCAGTCAGAGTCAAATTTTTACATGACGTCACTCAGATGTATTTTCTTAGTGTTTTTTGTCTGTGTACATTTATTTATTTACATTTCATTCAACTTTTTACTGCTTCCAAATAATCTCTCAAACTGATGTCTGTTTGATGTCTGAGCCAAGATGCACATTATACAACTTAGTAACTTCATCACCGCTTTTTTTCTTCCAGTTTTTAGGCTGCTTGAATTACGCCTATAAATTAAAGTGAGCTTATATAACCTTTAGTGAACGGAAACAACTGTGGCAAAAAGTTACAATGACATGATAATTGTAAATCCTAAATTGTCTTTTGGACCAGCAGGTGGAGCTGGAATTGAGCTTCATAGTGAAGCTTCAGAAAGTTCCCCCAAATGATGTATTTTGTTGTAAACTTTTCCTGTTAGTCTTTTTGGTGAATGATGCCTAACACCACTTCTCTCTCCATCCAGTTTCAGTGGCATCAAGGTTCCCCTCTCAGGTCTCCAGACCCTGAAGGTTCCTGCTGCTGCTGGCGGCACCCAGCAGATCTACAGCATCCTGGCGTCGGCCCACGGTACCTCTGAGCTCCGCCTGCTCACCGGCGACAAGCAGTCGTCCGATAGCGCTGTGTTTGCCCCGACGTTTTCAGGCCTGCTAAATGTGTGTGAGAGCTATGGCGACAGCAGCGCCAACCAGGCCCCTCAGGTGATCCCCGCTGCTCCTGCACCCTCCATACCGCCGGGGCTCAAACAGAGATTCCACCCCTTCGGCAGTAAGACCCCCACGCTGACCGGCGTGGCAGAGAGCGAGACGGATGGAGCAACTCTCCGCCCCCCGGTAGCCAAACGATTGAGAGAAGAACCATTGCAGGAGGAGGATGGAGGGAGGAAAATGAAGAAGAAAAAGAAAGATAAGCGAATAAAGACAGAGGGAGAAGATGAGTCGGAGGCAGTGACAGTGAAAGTGGAGCCTGTTGCTGAAATTCAGGACGACGTGACGATGGAGCAGAAGAGGAAGAAGAAGAAGAAAAAGAAGGACAGAGAGCGAGAGGAGGTGAAGGTGGAAGAGGTAACAGTCAAATGTGAACCAATAGACACTTTGCACAGTGATGTCGTGGAGGGTTCTGGAAAGAAGAAGAAAAAGAAGAAGAAAAGTAAAACGGATGATGACTAATCTGTTGTCACTTTGTTGTTTGATGTTTAGGTTTGTTTTTATTTTTAATTTTTGACCTTATGACCCCCGCATGAGAGCAAATATACTACTAATTTACTCCAGTTTATAGATGGATTGCATAATGCAAGTCTTGCTTTGGCAGGACATTGCATTCAGAAAAAAAAAGAACACATCCTGAATCAATTGAATGGTGACACGATTTATAAAGTGGATTCATCCCAGCGTCTTTAAGGCCAATGTTCCAACCCATTTGAGCTCAGAAAGTGACAGTTTTACACACAAAAAATGTGTGCAGCCGCAGGCATCTATGAGCACATGGGTAAGAAGAGCGTACAAAGGCGGACGTTCTGTGTTTCTGCCAGTGTCTGTCAACTTGTGGTCGATTTTATGAGATCGTGCTCACACTGCGTTGCTGTGTTTGTGTACATATTTACACAGTCAGGCTGGTAACGTCACTGCTTTGGCAGCAGGTTCAGAAAACCCGAGGTGATATAAAGACAGAATAATGGTTCATTGTCACGTAACATTGTTCCTTTTTCTTTCAAGGATCTGAGTCACATGGAGAAATTATTTGTCTGCCGGAAAACACATGTTGCAAAATCCACTCCAAAAGTGATTAAAGGAAATGAAATGGAAATGAAAAAAACCTGTTTGTGTTCGTGTTTTCGTCCTGCAGTCGGGTCTGTGCAAGTGTTCCAGCGCAGCAGAACATTTTCCTCTCATGCCTTGTTAGAGTGGTGATTTCATCCTGGAGGAATGAAACTTGAACTCGTGTTGTAACTCAGTCTGTGGCTTTTAAATTGTGCAAAAAAAGAGAAAGTTTACAGATTGGTAGTTTTCTAATGATCTGGAAAAAAAGGTTTTGATAGAAGTTATGTCATTGGGGAATGACATAACTTGTAAAGTAAATACAAATTTTAAACTAGAGAATCTGTTCTATGGACAGACATTGAAGATTAGAAGATTACTGTATGAATGAACAGTGAGTAAATGGTATATTTGGCAGAACACTGTATTGTGAATTTTTTGATTGTTTCAGTTTAATGTATCAGATCAGATGTATTATCACATGTCACCACTTGATGTGATAGAAGTAACTCCCTGAACACAGCTAAAGAAAAAGAAAAAAAAAAAATCAAAAATTTTTTTTGCACATAAAATCAAATCAGTGAAGTATTTTTTATTTTGTGCAGAGTTTTATGATGATCTTTATGATCTTTTCAGTGGCTTTTAAATTCTGCCATGACTCAAACTATGCGGCAAACTCTCCATGGCTGTAATATATTGGCATGCTAAAAGTCATATTTAAATCATTCTGCATGTTGGCAAAAAAATATTGGCAGCAAGAACCTATAGTAGTTTATCCCAAGTCTATAAATCTTTGCGTATCCATGGCCAGCAGAAATTCCTTTCCTTTAAATGCAAGAGAGAAATAAGCAGCTGTGACAGGGAGATGGCGCCACACTCCAGCCTGTCTCCTGTGTGGAGCAGCAGCCGGCAGCCTATGAACAACCTCTGAGCTCATTATTTACATGCTACCATTTATTTTCACTAATGCAACACAGATCTTCTGTTGCTGTCCAGACGCACACAAAGCAAGGATTTACGATTTTTCCATTTTTCGATGGCAGAGAATCATCAGATCTCAGTGACACTCAGGTGAAAAATCTGAGTCCAGGCTCTGCATCCTCCTCCCTCCCTCCCTCCCCCCCTCCCCTCTCTCTGCTCTGCACCGGAGTATGGTCCTGTTTCTTAATGAGCTCAGGCACCTCTGACGCTATCACACTCTGGCCATCTGTAGTAACCCTCTGCACATGCTGCAAGGCTTTATTGATCCAGCCTCACGTGAGCATTCACAGCTTTCCTGGGTCAACTGGACCCAAAGTAAATGAAACCATGTTAAGAGTTTTAAAAAATGAAACCTTAACGTAGAGGATTTAAAAAATGATTTTCCACTCACTGAACTGGACTTGGCTGACCATCATGGACGTCTAGGGTTGGGGGTTTATCAGGCAGCCATTACAGCAGAGAGCCACAGATGTCAGATGTTGGATCAAGCATTTCCCTGCGAGTCACATCTAATGCCAGAGTTCTGTGTATCCTCACAGGTATGTTGAATGTGTGTGTGAGCGTCAGAGCCAGAGTCTGCAGGCTTGAGTGCATGGGTGCATGTGCCTGTGTAGCTGAAGGAGTGTGTGTGTGTGTGTGCAGCTGTCTGAGCTTCAGTGAAATGAAAAATGATTTCTACTCTGTTGGCTAAATCTCCTTAACATGCTTCCTTTCTTTTCCTTCCTTGAAAATGGTCTTATCTGTGCCAGTTAGTTCATGTTAACAAATTAAACTTCAAGTATCACATTTTTTGAACTGTGAATAAAATTATTCTGTCCGTGTGATTTCCCATTGGTTTACACCTTGATCCAATTCTGCATTATGTCCAATAGTCTGTATAAAAAACAGCACCATGTCCATCTTAGATGAAGGGAGGCAACAAGTGAGCGCCATCACCAGAGCTGCCTCTATTAGATAATGCCTCTATTTTATTTATTTATTTATTTATTTTTGTGAATTTCCCCACTGTGGGACGAATAAAGGTTTATCTTATAAAGAGACTCAAAATGTGTCTCTTTAAGATGTGTTACCTCCTTAATGGAACATTGTTTCTCATAATTGCCAGACAACCTTTACCTTTATATTTGTATGGATGTTTATGTATATGTATGTATATATAAAAAAACAAATGCTGTAGATTGTTAATGATTTTTTTTGTATTTGCAAATCACACTGTGTTGGTTCGTGATTCACAGGACATTTGTAAAACACGTTTTGTTTGTTAGGTTTTGCAGGAGATTAGCTCCCTATAGAAGACTGTATGAGCTGAATAAAGCATGAGCTGGTTGGCCGGGTCTGAAGCAGAATAACATTTACGCATCTTGTTATGCAGTTTCTGCCATTTTCTGAGTCTTTCATTGTGGTTACATCAGTAGTCTCTCTCTCTCTCTCTCTCTCTGTGTGTAAGTGCAGCAGTGTGGTCAAGAGGATGCGTCAGATTCTCATCTCTGTCGCATTCTGAGTTTACTATCATCCTGATTTCATCTGAAATAAAACTCAGGGGTCACAGAATTTAAATCTCCCTTCGATACATCTGCTCTCACGTCCATTACTGCCCTTCTTGCTGTGTTTCTCCCTCTCTGCTCTGACAGGTCTTCACTTACACCTTCTTCACTACATTTGTTTCTGAGGGATGAAAAAATAATTGGCGTCTTTGTAGAGGAGTACGAGCAGTGGGTCAGATTCACACACCTGCTGGGAAAGTGAATGAGTAATGGTCTCTGCTTCGTTAACAATGTCTGCTCGAGTGCCCTTGAGCAGGGCGCCGAACTTTTCCAGAAGAAAGCCGCTGTACTGAGCAGCATGCAGGTGTGAATATGCTCACGTCTTTGTACAAAACCTGAGTCTGATCATTCCAATGTCCTCACATACACGAGGGTTTTACAGGTGATCACAGCTCCAGTCTCAGTCCCTCCGAGCCTGCGGAGCCAGTCTGAAACATCCCATCATACCAGCCTGATTATATAAGGTGAATCACTGTGGCTCTTTCCCAAACTGGTCTCTCCCCTCCAGCTCTTCACAGCGGTGTCACCTCACATGAAGTCACACCTGCAGCGGTGGAGGATGCCTGGCTCTCTGAGTGAAGGGTGTAAACAAGCAGGTAAACCTTCCACAGTGAAGAGGAAGCAGAGGTCACTGTGGATGTGGATGATGATGATGATGATGATAGTCTTTTCTCACCCAGCAGTTATGTCATCCTCTAAAGCAGGGGTTTTCAAAGTGTGGGATAGCGAGCCTCCCTAAAGAGAACTCAAAAGCATGCCGCCCCCCCTTTACTCCCCCTAATTATTATTACTATTATTATTGTTATTGTTGTCGCTTTGTATGTTCCACACAGGCTTGAAAAAGGGTTTAAACAATAAATGCTATACACAGCTTTATTTTTGTAAACATCTTAAACATGTTTGTATGTTCTTAAACATATTTTTAAAACATTTTAATCATCTTTATCTCTGTGTGTGTGGATAAATATCTTTTTGAAACACATTTTAACATCTGTATGTTTTAAGCATCTTTTTAAAACACATTTTAACATCTTTATGTTTTAACATCTTTTTTTAAACACATTTTAGCATCTGTTTTTAACATATTTTAACAGAGCTTTTTAACATCTTTTTGAATACATTCAATTTAAGGCCTCTTTGAGTTTACATGGTCGCATACTGTCGTTAGCTAGCACCTCTTTGCAGATAACACTCTGTGGCAGCGGAGCATCATCAGGACCAATACATGAAAAGCCAAACTTTAAATAATCAGGGTCATACTTCCTCCGTTTTTCTGCTCGCCCCAGACTCTGTGCCCTCTCTCACTTTCACTTGAGATACTAAAAATCCATCCATCTTGTCTCTTGTCAGATGTTTACACTTTTGTTTCTTTTAGGGTTTATTTTTTCACTCGCCGCGCCTCCCCTGAAGCCCTCTGGCGCCCCCCAGGGGAGGCGCGCCTCACACTTTGAAAACCGCTGCTCTAAACAACAGGATTGCAGGCAGTAAAGAAATAAAGTGGAATTGTAGCAGGTTGTCTAACAGCTTTAATAGCCCGTGTTAAAAGCCCCGTCTGAATTAGTTACTTTCCCGTCTGTTTTTCAGCACAGTGTGCGAATGAATTTCACAAGTGCCAGAAGACGGGAGAGCTTAATTAGAATGAAATGCTTAATGAGGAGCAGGACTGAACTTTGTGACATCTGTCAAAGAAATATTTTGTCATATTATTTGGCAAAGATGCAGCGAATAGGACCGAGTGGACAGGATGAATGATGAGGAACAGAACTGTCACTTTTATTTATTCACTTATCTGTGGTGATAAAATATTCACATACAAATATAAAATACAATATATGCCTTCGTCAGCCATTAAGTGAATTATTAAAAGCTCCATTCTGGCCCCATTTGAGCTGTAATAGCATCATTATTCTGGGCGCATCCTTTGTGGAGAGGCAGCGGAGGACACAAAACAATAATGTCGTACTACAGGTGCAGCGACGTTGGTTCTCTCAGGGGGAAGCTTGTGACGGATCCATTGTTCTGATCTTTGTAACATACTTATACATCTGACAATGTTCGGCCTCAAGCAACAGCAGCCTTTACATTTTTTAATAAAGAGGTTGTTATTTTTCTTGATTGTTTGGTTAAAAGAAAATGCTATAATCTGGGTGAAAATATGATTATTATTATTATTTAAATTATTTTCTACAAGGAAGTGCAATCATCAGTTTTTTTTTGTAATCCCCCCCCCCCTTTTTCCTCTTTTCCTCGTATTACATGATAAGTATTCAGAGCTGTCATCGACCACAGCACAGACACAGATTTGCGGGCGCGCAGGGGACACGTCCTCCTCAATATTTAGAGCACATGCTTCTGTCCCCTCCAGTAAAATCCTGAAAGCAGCAGAGGACTTTTATTTTGATGAACCGCTGGAAGGCAACTTATACACACAAAGATGCCCCTGGTAAAGTGGATGGTGGCAGCCTGCAAGCTCAAAAGCAATGATAGCAATCTGCCCTAAACTGGAAATAAGAAGAAGCAACGATCCACAAATTGATAACTGAAAAGATGATTGAATTGATAATTGAAAAGTTGGAGGAGGTTTTTGATTTTAGGACTTTTTGTCAGAATCAAACTTTTACTTTGACTCTACTTTTAAAATGGTTGTTTGCGAACTAATGTTAAAAACTCCTTAACTTTAAACTGCATCATTCAGTGTCTTTTTTTCAGCAGGAAACACAGGAACTTTTGGATGTGAGGAAATATAAAGTTTGGGCGAAAACTTTATGCTCAAAGAGAAGAATTGTGAAAACTTGCTTGTGCGTCTGGGACAAACTCAGCGGGACTATTTTACCTAAATTTCCTCATGTTAATCTGTACTTGAATTATCAAGTATGCGGAGGCTCGACTGGAAGGTCACAGGGGTCAAATGTGAGCTGAGGCAGCGACGTGTCTTCACTTCCTGTTAGTCATTTTAACGTCCATCCACAGACAGTAATCTTACACCTGCTCCAGTCTCAGCTGTAATGCATTGGACTATCTGAAGGTAACAGAATGATGCAATATCCTGCTCTGTGTAATACAGCGTGTGTATTAGCTTCTCGCTGTCTGGTCCCAGTGCAGGTTCTCTCTGTGTGTGTGTGTGTGTGTGTGTGTGTGTGTGTGTGTGTGTAGCTGGGCGTTAGACTGCGGTGCTGTCTGCCGAGGAGGAGGATGAATAATAAATGCAGTCTTAAGTTTTAATCCAACGTGTTCAGACTACTGAGCAGAGCAGAGGCCTTTCCACGGCCCAGCCGAGCCGATGCCAATGATAAGATTTGGGGGGGAGGGAGATGGGCTGGGGGTGTGTGCAAGTG
>JBBMOC010000608.1:0-27045 GCA_037975185.1 Centropyge bicolor
CAAAGAATACTCATCTGCTGGGCCCATATTTTCACATTATTGTCAGAGTGTGCTGCCATAGGAATGAGTGTGAGGCAGCAGGGGAAGGAACTCAATGTAACAGACTGTGCAGACAGGATGATTTCAGGGACATATTTCATATGTGGAGCATATGTGCAGAACACAATATTTTGCATTAATGGTATTTTGATCATTTATATTTAAAATGTTGAAAAGGTAGCAAGATAATTCTCCATGTCATTTTTTTTTTTTTGCAAGCAGGAAAATGTACATGTCTTGAACGCCTGATAAAGCAGTTCACTGTTAGTAAATCATCCACACTCAGCTCATAATGTGGTGCCACTGATGCTTTGAAGACTGCGATCATTGCATTGATTTGTGGAAAGGCCAACATTATAAGTGAATTAAATATGTGAAGACAATAAGAATGTGAGGGAATGTGTTAATTATTTCCATCTCTGCATCTGTCTCCTGAAAGTCTCACTAATGAAGAAGCATGGGTGCTTCAGCAGTAGGATTCCTGCCTGCCACGCAGGAGGCCTGGCTTCGATTTCTGGTCAGTGCAGAGAGGGCTTTGTAAATTTCCCTGTTGTGGGACTAATACAGAAATATCTTGTGTTGTGTTTTCTACATTTTTCAACTTGACTCTCTCGGCACTGTTTGACATGAAAGTAAATGAAATCCTTTCCTGCCCTTTTTTTCCTCAAAAAAAACACTACAGTTTAATTCTCTGGTGCTGAGCAGCAGAGAGCTCCACTGGTATCAGGAGTCATGAAGAGCATGTATTCTTCTGGGGGCCTGTAGAACATGTGCTCTATTGGAATGATTTGTTCTTTATGTTGTTATACAAACTAGATTAGATTTGCTCAGGTAAGAGGGTCAAAAAAGTGTGTCCGGTACTGCAACGAAACGCTGCAATAAAGAGCTGTTAGAGAAATATTGTGAAATAAAAAGTGCACTATTCAAGATTTTTGCAGTCAAATAACTTATGTGTTTTTAATGGTAATGCTCATGAGAGGGTTATCACAAACTCCACAGTTCCCACCACCATGGTTTCCACTCATTGATTTGGTTCACGGCTCACAAATTTACCCTCTGGTTCCCTCTCACCACTCTCTCAACTGCCAAGTCAACAGTCAGCAGCTGTTGTCTGTGGAAAAACTCAGATGAACTTGGGAAAGTTCCATTAAAAGTCACAGTGAAAAGGACGTTTTTGTATCTTTTACTTCTGTGGTGCAATGGAATAAATGGACGGGGTTTAGTCACGAGAGGAAGTTCAATCCAAGCATTTAGGCTCAAAGGGGGTGTGGCTAAGCAGACTCAGCGTCACACACACACATCTTTCACCTGCGTTATCAGTACTGGAGCAGGTCGCTTTTAAAGTGTATGTGCTTGGTCAAAAAATTATAAAATAAATAAATACATAAATAATTCATACACACACATAAACAACTAGTCAAGATACTGTTTTGCACTTCTATTTAATTTAATCCTTTTTTGACTGAAACCTGAGGCCCAGCCATGTTTATAACAGGAGAACACTGGCACTCGAGTGTTGTCTGAAACTCAAGGAAATATGAGCTTTAGTAGGAAGGAATTAGTTTTATCTGTCTGAAGGCTAATAAATCAGCTCTCAAATAAAGTTATGTTAAATTGTGTTCTGTTATATCAGTAGGTGAGATAGCTGGTAGAGAGGGACAGCCAGCACAGCTCATTACTTTTTGCCTTCATTGACATTTGATATTATAGTAGGAAATGAGGGGAAGGAGGGGTATGACATGCAGGACAGGAGAGCTGCAGCTCATAGATTTTAACTAGCTCCACCTTTTCAGTCTTACTGCTGCTACAAGCCTTTTGGTCAGCACATCCCGCTGTACCACGCTGCCATGAAACTGAGCACTAACATCTACCTACAAGTTGACTGTGGAAGAAATAATGTTTTAAGGACGGACAAAAATAAAATCAGCGATATACAGATGCAAATAGCTTATAGAATATTTTCACTATCTCCATATAAAACACATTCAAAGTACTTCTTTATATATTCTTTATGTATTGCTATGAGAGGAAAACAACAAATTGTACTTCTCCATTTCCAGTAAATTTTTTGTAACAGCATGTCTCTGAATGTAAAACGGAAATGAGACACAAAAAGTCACTTCTCAAAATTGTAGTTGGCCATTATCAGTGGGTGCATTTGTCCTCACACTTCTTCAAGACTAAAGTAACCACAATTTACAAAAAAGCATAAATCTCACCTGTGTGCCATTTTTCCAATTCACTTTTTTAGTTCTGTCTCCTTCAGTTCATTGTGATGGGCTAAGCCATAATGGGCTCATTACTGCCCCCTGGTTACTGAAGAAAAGTGTGAGTGGCTATTATTCCTCCAAAAGCCACAATGAACCCATTTCACACATGAAAACAAATGTTGACAAGCAACACAATCATGAGATTTATGCTTCATTGAAAGGGTTATAAAACCATGTTTTTCAGTGTTGCAGTAGCAAAGACAGACAGACAGACAGACAGAGTACTTTATGAATCCCTTTGGGAGGTTCCCTTTAGGAAATTGGCATCTCCATCGCTTCTCATATATTGCACTGTTTAAAAATATAGAATACAAAGTATAAAATAGAATATAAAATATAAAAATAGACACAATAAATTAGGCAGTAGAGATTAGGCAGTAGAGATAGCAGTACTTGTAGCAGGAGGACTTGTAGGAGAACTAAAGAAAATATGCATATGTATATGTGTGTACCTGAGTACCTGTGTACATAGTAATAGCAGCAGTGGGTATGGTATGCTGATGGTAATGGTAGAGTGCATATAGTAATATAATATAACAATATAATATAGCATGTAATAGTAGTATGAAATAGCATATACAATGTATAACATCCAAGAGTATAACATACATGTACATGTATAATATAATAATATAGTAGTGATATATACTACACTCTACTACATATAACAGTAATAGTAGTAATATACAACTAGTTAGTTATCATAATATAATATAATAATAATATAGTATGTTATATATAAAGACTTTAAGTATGAAGACTAACTTGGTTTTGCTAATGTAGGCCTGCTTAACAACCCCACTTGAGGTAAAGTGTAGCAGACAGACTCTTCATGGAGCACGTCTATGGGACTTTCTGGGAATGTCTCCCACACTGTGGATGAGATGGTTCCAAACAGGGGGAATGCAGAGCCTGTGCTTACTGATGTATGGAACCTCAAACTGTTAAGATTGGGCTGCAATGCACAGAATACGGGAATAGAAAGCACAGGGCAAACTTTATTGTATATTAGCAGTTGCTTATGGAGATAAACGAAACCAACTTTTACAGAATTTCTCTAACATTGCTCAAATTCTTTCCTATTTACATGTGCTGCACGGCACAGTTGTCTCCTGTCCTCAGACAGAAAAAAAGCCATCAACAGAGCTGCTTTGTGGTCGTGTCAGTGTTGTGAGTTTAGCAGAAGACTAATAGTAGCAGTAGACATTCCCAGACCCTGAAAACACAGTCCACCCACCTACAGTACACACACATGCACAGACTGATGCAGACCCTGGCTGAGCAGTCCATCCATTTAAACTGGACAAATCTATGAATTGGTTCATTAATATGGACCTCTCTGTAGATTAGACCAAGCCTGCTTTACACTGGGACAAATGAGCTGCTACCAGTTTAGTCTAATGTTATTGTAAGTTGGCAGGAAAAATGTGCACTTTATGGCAGTTAACACACACACACACACACACACACACACCGAGAGATTGGGTGTTGTTATTGTTACTAACAAGGTGGAACGGATTTAACAGCGTGTCCATGCTGTCATGGGGAAAGGAACGTTCTGCTATGGCACATTTCACACAGGGCTCAGGTTCATTCTGTAGCTCTATGTGTGTGTGTGTGTGTGTGTGTGTGCGCGCATATCCGTGGGTTCAGTTTTGCTTGACATTTTGGGCTCTGCCAGCTGGAACTCAGTGAAGTGCTCAGATGGCTGCTGGCTGGGTAATGTGTGCTGCAGGTGGAATGTGCTGTAACTGTACAAGTGTGTGTGTGTGTGTGTGTGTGTGTGTGTGTGTGTGTGTGTGTGTGTGTGTGTGTGTGTGTGTGTGCACGTGCATGGCTGTTTTACTGGGCGAATATATGTTTGTGTATGTAATCACACACCAATTTACTTGCAGGTCCTATCCAGAGCATATTTGAAGAAGCTTAACAAAGTTCAAGGTGAAAAAGTTGGAAAAATATGACAAACAGGGCTAAAAGACGGAGAGAAGACAAACAGCACAATTTAAAGAAGAAACTTACTGATGCTGACATATAGCATTCCACCTGTACTTCAACAGGAATTGTGCAAAGTGGCATAACCATTGCCCCGATGGGCCGGTACCACAGTTCGGCCTTTGGCAGGGTCAGGGGTTGCCAATATGGTGATGGCCAGAGCCACCACACTGAACACCCCACAACACTTCACAATGGCTTTTCAGAAATCTGTGCTGATGTCATGGAGACTATGTTCATGTTCTATCCAGTCTATAGTCACCTGTTAAAAAGTGACTAATATTCTGTAAAGCTCTGCAGATTCAAATAGTGATCTTCAGTGAACATGGTGAGCTAATAATTAGCAGTAAATGCTAAATTTCTGTCTTGTTATTAAGCCTTTAACAAAAGGCATCTTATCCTTTCACAAGACTAATCTCTGTTCATCAGTGCCATTGAGGCGTTTGCATTAATAACAGTGACTATTTACATGTAGTTTTGTGTTTTCACACAGCTCAGTATCACCCAATCACCAGTTGGTTTTCAAAAGTGCTGAGAATGTTCTTTTACCTTGCTTTGCAGAAGCTGTGACGGCAAAAACATCCGCTACAGAACCTGCAGCAACATGGTGAGTCTGATCGTTACTCATTGTTAATATTAGTTGCTCCATTGATTTTATATTGATACGTCATCAAAAAGAGACAGACTGTGAAGTGTCTTTTTCAGTATCCTTTTCAGCTGAATTTTTTTACTGTGTATTCACAAATTTTGGAGGCAATATGTGTTTTAAAGAGAACAATTACAGATTAGCAGTAGGTTCAGCATGTGCCCCCAAGATGCTAACTGCTTACAGTCAAGTGACAAAGCCCTAGTGGCTGTAGGAATTAGGACTCTAGTCTGTTCAGGACAGGTGATGTTATTATAGAGCAACACAGTCTGCAGAGGGGGGGGGCGGTCGGGGGTGGATGGATGATTCAACATGAGAGAACATTGTCTGTTTCCCCATTTTGTACAGTTTTTTTTTTCTAAACACGACCATGGTTGTCTGTCATAAAACACATAGTTCCTGATATAAATGCTGAAACAGTAAATGAAACACTGAAAATACAACATATCAAACTGTAAGATTTTATTGTTCTATGAAAATATATGCTCATTGTCATTTTTTGATGCCAGCAACACATTTCAAAAAAGTTGAGACAGGGACAACAAAACACTGGAAAAGCTGTGTAATGCTGAAAAACCAAACACCTGGAGGAACATCTCCCAACTGATTAGGTTCATTTTCAACAGGTTAGTAACATGACTGGGTCTAAAAAGAGCATCCAGAGAGGCTGAGATGGGAGGCTCACCACTGTGTGAGCAAATAGTTCAGCTATTTCAGAATAATGTTCCTCAGAGTAACATTGCAAAGAATTTGTGGATTTCATCATCAACAGTTCATAATATCATTACAAGACTCAGAGAATCTGGAGAAATCACTGTACAAAAGGGACAAGGCTGAAAACCAATACTGCATGGCTGTGATCTTCAGGCAGCACTGCATTAAAAACAGACATGACTGTAAGGTGGGAATCACTGCATGAGCTCAAAATCTCTTTTAAAAGACATTTTCTGAACCCAGTTCATCACTGCATCCACAAACACTGCACAAACACTGCACCATGTAAAGAGGAAACCATATATAAACATAATGCAGAAACACCAGTGATTCTCTGGGCCTGAGCCTGTTTAAGATGGACTGAGGTGAAGTAGAAAACTATCTTGCAAAAGCCAGCATCAGTGATGGTATGAGGAGGCATAAGTGCACATGGCACAGGCAGCTTCCACATCTGGGAAGGCACCGTTAATGCTCAACAATATGAACAGGCTTTGGAGCAACATGCTGCCAGGTAGACGTCGTTTGGCACATCATGAATCTAAAAAAACAACAAAGGAGACCCTGACCTCTTGTTGAAATCCCATGTCAGGCAAAACTGGTCTCCTCAGTTTCCAGATGTTTACAGAGTGTTGTTAAGAGGTGATGCAACACAACGGCAAACATGCCCCTGTCCCAACTTCTTTCAATCTCAAACACGGCCCTTCATGGCCATTAGCAGTCAGTTGCTCATCCAGCCTGCCTCTTGTCTCCTCTTGGAGGGCTTTGATCACCTTAAATGCCCTTGTTTGGTAAGTGGCCAAATGGCCTAATCCACAGCTGTGGGTAAGCAAAGCTTTCCACAGTCAGAAAGGAATATCCCATATCCTTTAACAACGTGGTTGCTATTGTAACCATGATGATGAAGGTCCCCTAACTTTAATTAAAAAAAAAACCACGATGTGACGAACACTACTGTGGATGAAAGTGAGGGTTGTGGATCAAGTTAGAGCAGGAAAAGAAGTTCTGTTTAACATGGGGTTTGGATATCAGTTGGATGATTGACAGGTGTTCTGAAAGGCACAGTCTATTTTAGATCTAGTTCCAGGTGAACAGTATACCCAGATTGGCTTAGCTCTGATGCTCATGTATAAATCATTCAGTCTTCTTTTCAGACAGCCTTTGCTCTGACTTTTGTCAATTAAAGTGACAAATGTTGCAGGCAGCAAACCATATCAGCTCTAATTAATGAACACTAATCCTGCAAGTAACTCATGAAATGGAAATTGGCTGTTGTGTCACTAAGGTGCCATTTTTTAAACTCAGAGCCTACAGTCAGCCAAACATCATTTGTGAGGTAAAAGATACACCACCCTGTAAAACAACTGGAAACCTGTCCATGCAGATGTCCAACAGTTGTAGTAGTTCTACTACAACATACACACATGCTCTTTGAAGCACCTGTCCTGTGTCCTCCTTTGAGAACAAGAATACACATTCTGTCCTGCACCACAGCCTGTTGAACGAATGACCCCACAGCATTCACTGCCCGGATGATGTCACTTTGAAGGTTAGACAGCTGATTGGCTGCTCAGCTGCAGCATGTTAAACAGCATGTAAACCTCCCTGCAAATGTCATTTGGGTCCAGTTAGAAGGCGGCATGATCCTTCCTCTTCAATATCACTAACAACACACTGAACACTATGACATGTACAATTTAGTTTACTTTGTCTCTTATTCCTCTGCTGGGTCTAAACCTGCTGGGTCTAAACCTGCTGGGTCTAAACCTGCTGGGTCTAAACCTGCTGGACTTAACCTGCTGGGTCTAAACCTGCTGGGTCTAAACCTGCTGGGTCTTAACCTGCTGGGTCTAAAACTGCTAGGTCTAAACCTGCTGGGTCTAAACCTGCTGGGTCTAAACCTGTTAGGTCTAAACCTGCTGGACTTAACCTGCTGGGTCTAAACCTGCTAGGTCTAAACCTGCTAGGTCTTAACCTGCTGGGTCTAAACCTGCTAGGTCTTAACCTGCTGGGTCTAAACCTGCTAGGTCTTAACCTGCTGGGTCTTAACCTGCTGGGTCTAAACCTGCTGGACTTAACCTGCTGGGTCTAAACCTGCTGGGTCTAAACCTGCTAGGTCTAAACCTGCTGGTTCTAAACCTGCTGGGTCTTAACCTGCTAGGTCTAAACCTGCTGGGTCTAAACCTGCTGGGTCTAAACCTGCTGGGTCTTAACCTGCTGGTTCTAAACCTGCTGGGTCTTAACCTGCTAGGTCTAAACCTGCTGGTTCTAAACCTGCTGGGTCTTAACCTGCTAGGTCTAAACCTGCTGGGTCTAAACCTGCTAGGTCTAAACCTGCTGGTTCTAAACCTGCTGGTTCTAAGCCTGCTGGGTCTTAACCTGCCAGGTCTAAACCTGCTGGGTCTAAACCTGCTGGGTCTTAACCTGCTGTGGCTTTACTGCTGTGGCTTTACTGCTGTGGCTTTACTGCTGTGGCTTTACTGCTGTGGCTTAGCTTGCCAGCTGCAGTCAGTCAAACACAGACCTGACACACTCCTCCATCCCATGAGAGCAAAAGGAGCTGAATGATAAAATGCACAATCTTTTGTATCTCTTAGTGAATGCTTATCAACTTCATCACTTTTCAATCTTCTCTTCTCCTTTATTAATAAGTACCTTGCAAAACTTAAGGTCTGTAGGCTGTCTGTATTTCAATGTGTTGGATATATTATATTATATACACTCAACCCTCTATGACTATTGAGATTAATTCAGGCCATACTGTTTACCATTATGTTGGATATTCTGAATCAATAATCCTTCTATCAGTCCTACACTGTCCGGCCTGTAATATCGATAGTTTGATCTGAAAAAGACCAACAACCATCTCCATGATGGCAGCTCTACAGTAGGATCACACTTTCCCAAACCACATAAACACATCCAGCCTGTGTCCATCTTACACCATTTTTAGTCTTGTTTCTCCTCTTCCCATTGAAGTGGTTTAGTTTGGGTCCATTGTAGAGCTTCAATCACATCCAGTGGGAATTGTTCCCAGGATAATATTTATCCTATCTCGCCCGTTCACACATGGAAACTGATTCAGCCTGAAGTGAAGGTTGTGTTTACTGGGCTCCATACAGGCGTCTGAAGGAGATGTAGGCTGGCAGAGCGTGACTGAGTGACTGAGTGAGGCTGTGTGTGTGAGGGAAATATCCTCCTGACTGAGGAAGAAAGTAGATCATTTTCTCAAGAATTAGAAACTGGGTGAGATGAATCAGACCTCTTTAATACATGCAGCATGGAGAGAAGACCCACAATGCTCTCTGCTGTCCTCCACAATGTCCTGGCTTACATACTGTCAGGTAATAACCATAGACTGTATAAAATATGGACGTAGTGTCCGTGACGTCACCCATAGGTTTCTGAAGAGCAAAAATGAAGCAAATCGTAGTGCGTAGCCATCTTGGTAGCCTACCTCCGGTTACTCCAAATATGGACAAAGAGGTGGAGCGAGGGCGGAGCTGAGGCGGGTCGAATGAACGCTATTGGCTGAAAAAAGCCGCTTTATTCGAAATAATCAAACTAGCTACGGCTAACCAGCTAGGTTAAATGCTAAATATCGTTGCTAGCCGGCTAACCCCACGACCATCTCTTTCCCAAACTCAGTGACTAGAATTAGCCGGGGTGACGCCCTTTAGACCGTCAGTGGCTAGTTGTCAATCAAAGTGGCGCCACTTAGATTGACAGCTATGAATTGTGCATAATGATGTATGCTGTATATTTTAAACCAACGCCTTATAAAAAAATTCGCCCCCCCCCAGAGTTGTCATGGAGTAGAAAAACAGCTTATGAGACTAGAGCCATGTTTTGAACCAGGCTGTAAATATGTTTTTTTCTGTGGTGAAATCGGACATTTTAACATGGGGCTCAAATGTAATTGACTCCCTTCTGCAGCCTGCTCTAGTGGTTATTCGAGGAACTGCAGCTTTTTTGCACTTCCGCATTGGCTTCATTTTTCAGCGCCGGAGGTTGCCGCTTGGGAACAACAGGACAGTGACTACATCCATCATGACAGATGTAAAACATTCGTTCTCTAAACCAATGACCACTTGCTGTTCCTGTGAACTCTTACCCATCCTTTCCAGGGCCAGTGACCCTTTGGTGTTTGTTATTCATCTGAGCATTGACCCCCACACCTAATTTACTCATATGGCTTCCTAACCTGTTCTGACCCTGACACATCTTCACAGCTCAGGAACTCCTCTTCTCTCACTCAGATACATGTCAAACAACATATATTGCTCTCATCCTCCTTTCCTACGTCCTTCTGGCTCAAACAATTGTTTAGCTGTCAAACTAGATGTGTCCAGTTCTCATTCAGGGGGAAGATGATGGAGTTAGTTGCTGCCAAAAGTCTGCCATCATCCGGAGGAACAAGAGCCTCTTATTGATCTGAGAGCATGTTTAGTCCCAGGAAGCATCCAGGTGTTTAGCTGTTGACAGCAGCACTACCTTTTCATCTGTCCAGTCTGAACCATTTAACACAAAGAAAAGCAAATATTTTAATAAGTGAGTTAATAGGTGGTTTGAATTGTCATGATAAAATGCATTGTTCACTAAAGACCTTAAACACTCATGTTCAGCCTGGAAACCTGGGAACTCTTTATTTAGATTTGTAGTGGCTAGAACCCAGTTGGTAAATCAGCCTGGCTAGTGTGATATAGTTTAATACCTTGTCACAGAAAAATTGGAATCTAGAGTTATATAATATAGAGTTTCCACCACACTCAGATAGAGTGGTGTGTGTGTGTGTGTGTGTGTATTGACCATACTGCCTCATGTTTAGTGATGACAGAAGATGGCCATACTCACTGACAAAAGTCACCAACACACTGTGTTATTGAAGTACAGGAAGGAATGGTAAATTTCCTTCCTAAAACATTTGTAAAGTTGATGCTACATGTTCTCTTGTTTCTGCATTGCTGCATTTCAGGCAATCCTGCTTTGTTTAAATCCATGTTTGGCAGATAGCAATCATCTTGATGCTCGAAGAAATGGACAGTCAAATTAAAAAGACACAATTATAAATAGAAAAAGAAAAGTAAACATAAAATGAGTTGTTGAATATAAAATGATCAATTCTTAAATGAAATGTAACTGTAACTTATTTTCAAGCTTTATGTAGAGTTAGCTTTAGAGTTAATCCATCCTTTAAATGCCAAATGAAATAAAGTTACACTGAAATGAACTGTAACACTTCAGTGTCCTTGTCCTTGTTGTTCCTCTTCTCAGGACTGCCCAGCAGAGTCCGGTGATTTCCGTGCCCAGCAGTGTTCGGCCCACAATGACATTAAGTACCAGGGGGTCACCTATGAGTGGGTGCCGGTGCCTTACGAGCCCTCAGCACCCTGCGCACTGCGCTGCCAGGCGAAAGGGAGAAGTCTCACTGTTGAACTGGCCCCCAAGGTGCTGGACGGGACACGCTGCCGGGCAGATGCTTTGGACATGTGCATCAGTGGAGTGTGTCAGGTAAGGGAGTGTCTTATAAAGTGTCACTGACCTCTGACATGATGCCAAACCTGCAGCATTTGTCTTATTACCAGTGCGAGTCAAAAATGGTACAAAGGCAGAAAATTACATCAAAGACTGGGTCAGTTCTGTGACAGTCAAATGTTAGCTAGGGCAGCAGTTCATACTTAACATGTAGCTTTATGAAACACTTGCTGTTCACACAACGGCACATTGCTGCGCCTGCACAGGTATAAGTCAGCGTAAGATGAAATGGACCCAAATTAAAAGGCAACAATGCATATTTTTTGGGGGACTAAATGGACTAAGCTACAGGTGGGGAAGTTCAAAATGGACTTTAAAGTTCTCTGCTGAATATACAGTCAGGGCTGGGTGTTATTAAAAACCTTTCAATACTGGTGCCAATGTGACAAATGAGTTCTTGATATTTATACATTAATACTCTTTTCAGTACCTTATCATGAGTATTAACACACTCCAACAAAATATTTTTATTTTATCTTTTTTAAAGATTAGTTTTAAAATGCAGCAGAGTTGTCATAACAGCTCAAGGTCAAAGTCATTATGAGGCCAGGAGGAGCCAGGGAGTGAACTGCCAACCTTGCAGTTAGTGGATTACCTGCTTTACCTTCAACCTCCAATAAATTACTTTAACATTAATTTGCTTTTTCTGCTATGGTTTAGGTTAAAAAGAACTTAATTAAGGTTGGTAGGGCTTGACTGCTCTGACTGCGCTCTCAGGCATTGAGGTCCCATCCATCCCAATCTCCTCCCTCTGTACTTTGTGGCTCCATAATAAACATCACCTGACGTCCTTGTTCCCCCTGACGAATAACAGTCATAATTCCAATAACCATGACAAGGCTTTCGTCCATTTGCTGAGAAGACTGATGCTCTCCTGTTACCTCTACAACTCAACCATGTTTCTTAGACTAGTGTTTTCTAACTTCTGCTGTAGGATGAAGTACATTTAGAGTATCCACAGTACTGCTTTGCTTTGCAGCTAATAGCCTGGTCCCACATGCAGTAATGTGCCAACATGAGCAGAAAGGATGAGCTGGAACATGGACACCCGGCTCCCTGCAGTGTAACAACCATGTCACAGTCTCTATATTTAGTTGAGTTTTGTTTTGGGACACAGAGTGGGATTTACTGTGGATCACTTCAACTCCCAGGCTGGCTGCTTGATTAGAGGCTGTTTGTGAGTGCATGGCAGGAGGAGGAGCATGTGCATCACACCTGACAGACCTATTTCCCAAACAGTTATTAATATGTACTCTCTGGCACACAGGTGATGTAGAAAACAGTGGTGTAGTAAAAAGCTGTCACAAGCTGCTGAGCGTTTCTGTCCAAGTGTCAAATGAATTTGGATGTTTCCATCAGCTTGTTTTTTGATTTTGTTGTTGCTGTCAGTTTAGCCATATTTTATACTTTAGGAAGATGAAACTAGCAAATCACACTTGGCAGTATTGAGTACTTCGACTAACATTCATACCCCCCTGACCTGTACACAGGAGTGACATCAACAGTGAGGGAGATATGAGGTCTACAACCATTTTCTATTTTTACTGACATTTAGAAAGACTGAAAGCCCCTGGTAAAGTTTGACAGATCTTTCAACAGCTACCACTGCATTATAAAAAAATGAATATGAAAAGAGCAAGGATAAAGAAAAAAAGTGGAAAATTCTGCTCAGAGAAATAAAGAAAGGAGCAGCCATGATAACGAGGTAGCATCCTCACCAGATCCATTAATAACATGCTCTGCTTATGCAAATCCAGCAGTCCACATCATACAGCACCAGCTCACAATGCAGCTCCACCAGATGCATTTACTGACACTTGAAACTGCACAATATCCTCTAACGATCTTAATACATGAGCAGTAAGAGGCTTACACCTTTCCCCATCCACAGCTGTCGTCCTGAAATATCAGCCTTCACTGGGGTAGACAGTCTTACTCACAGGAAAAGTAGCTCTCAGACTGCTAAGATTACTTTGCTCGATTCTACATAACAATGTAAATTATGTGGAAAAAACATAATGTCAACCTGCTGCAGGGTAATGGAGATGAGACTTTACTCCAGGAGTTATGAGTAAAAATATTCAGTGCTTGCATGTAGTATCTTGGCATCAACATGAATTATCAGTGTTTAAATCCTATTCTATATCTGTATGCAGCTGTGTTGTTTAGGTTGTGTGTGTGTGTGTGTGTGTGTATGTGTGTGTGTGCGTGCTGTCAAGTCTGTAGGATCTTATCTTCCTCAATTTTACCTTTGTTAGTCCATTTAGAGCATCACACCACGTTCATTGGATTAGTACAAAGTGTCTCTTATGTATACAAGTATTTGTTTTTATAGCAGTTCTAATAGGTAAAGGCAAATATACAGGAAGAGGGCTGACCAATCCCTGTGTGAGGTGGCCATGCTTGGTGATCATCAGCTGGTATGTTTGCTCTTGTCGTTGTATGAGCTAGTATTAGTGTCATTACATGAAATCACATTTGGCTGTGGATTTCTATAGAAATGGTCAAACTGTTATTTAAATGAGATTTTCAGCCGCAATATGTCACACTAGAGCACCAGCATATCAGACCAACACTGATGGGTATGTTGTTAAGATTTAACTGGATCCAGGAGTGAGACACAGACATGGAGGAAGGTAAAGAGGATTTATTACTCACACAAAAACTCCAGGACTTACAAAGATGAGGCACAGGAGAAACAGGAGATACTAGACAAACCTGAAGCACTAGAGGACAGGGAAACACTGGTGAACAGGGATAAGACATTGACAAAGACATGGAATGATCTGGGAGCTTGAGATGACTATTTAAGCAGAGGTGACAAGGTGGAATCGGATGAAGGTGTGAGAGAGAAGGCCCAGCACCTGAGGCCACGCCCCCAGTATCCGAGACCATGCCCCCAACACATAAGACCACACCCCCATCCACTGAAGCAAAGCCTGAGCAAAAACTCAAAGAAACTATCTCAAACTGAAAACACTGGAGATAAAACTAAAAATGCACAGAAAATAAACTACAAGAAATCACAAAAATATCCAAACCAAACCACACTCATGAGCAACATCCGGTGTTGTGAATCACAAAGAAAGCAGCCCCCTGAACACGCAATGAGATCAACAACAGAAAAACTTTTGTGAATAATGCCAAGTGACAACATCTGTACACAGCAAGACCATCATCTTGGTTGTTATTTAGTTAACATTAGTAACATATTCACCTTGGTAAGAAGCTATTTCTTCCATCTGAATGACCTGAATCCATGCCATAACAGCACTGTTATCAGAGATCACCCTCTCAGTCTCTTCATGAATGTGGGGAGGGCCAACAGTTTCACAGGGACGGACTCACAGAGGGAGTGTGATGTCATTCCCTGTTCAGGCCGCCATTACTCCATGATATTTTTACATAGCAAATAGTGGTTTATGTTTACATTCTGAGCATCATGGCTCAAGAGATGAGGTCCATGAGGGGCCACAGTTAGTTCAGTCTTTGTTGACTTTGTTGATGTTTGTAATAACAGTAGGTCACAGATGTTTTCAACACAGATTACAACTGAAAAGATGGAATTATGTTTGAGAGTGGTGGTGAATATTATGCATATGGATTATGGACAAAACGAAATTATGATGAAGCTAATTAAGAACCCATGTTGCCAATAGCAAAATTTAATATATCATTTGTTTTTTATGCTCACAGAGTAATCATTTCATTTTGTTAGAGTCATAAAGGTTTAAATTGCTAATAAAAAGTGTTGTAGGGGATGTCAGGTCCTTTTGGAATATGGAAAGTTGAGAAGAAGAAGAAATGCTCAAACGATGACGATGTATGATAAATCAGTGTATCTGTTATATCAGAGGTGAGGGGCACACAAAAAACATATTTCATTTTCAAAGGCATGAAGGCAACACAGTTATAATTACCTAAGTCAGTGAATTACAAACATAGAGGTGACAGTAGGCAGCTTGGCTTGGCACTAAGAATGGAAGTAGGATGACAGCAGCTAGCCTAGCTTCATCAAAACATACCCTCCAACAAGCCGAAGCTGTCTTGCTTACATGCTTTACTCTTGTGTTTCATTCATGTAGAAATACAAAGGGAGACCCTGCAGCTTCAGGAGCAGTTGGTGTTAAACCTGGTTCATGAGCCTAACCCTGACCCACTGTCTCTTCCCTTGCTTCATTCAGTTTTTCTCTGAGGGTGAAGCCTTGTTTAACCTAAGGCCAGAGAGTGTTTGACTTGACCGTTCCCTGCTGAGATTATCCACTAATGTATGAATAAACAGTTATGACAGGTGAGCGGAGGCAGATACGGCGAGAGAGCTGGTGGCATCATGAAGGCATTTCAAACATGTACTGTACTGTAGAGTTCAGCTCAATAGGAGAGCAGGCAACAAGGGGGAAGCTAGAGATCAAGCAAAGCAATGGAGCAAAACTTTATTTTAGTTTAAACAGAACATAGTACACACTGGATACATACATACATACATATATATACATACAATACATAGCTTTTAAGTCTTTGTTACATTTGCCATTTATTGGTTGTAGACCTCAGAATTGTCCATTGTCCATGTCCATTGACTATTTGAAGAAAGAACTGAGCAGTCAGAGCTTTTTGGGCAGGAATTAAGAATGGGATCATTGTCATTCTATATAGCTAGTGAGCTACTTAGCTACTGTACAGCCATGAAAAACAGACAGACACAAGGTCTGAGAAATCGCAAACAACATGGATGAGTTCCATGCAGCTGCTCTCATTATTCATTAGGCATCAAATCATTAAGCTAGGTCAATGTCAGGTTGAATGAATGAAGTGAACCAAAATGGCTGTTCACTCTGACAGTCACGTTATATTCCTCAGGGTATTTTAATGCTAAGAATGCTTTCTTAATGCTGTTTCTGGATGAATTGGAAATTCCCTCACATTCATCTGAATAGGGTCAGATTATGTTACTCACAGCAGGAATAAAGAGTAGTTTACGTTTTCCCAGCCTTGACTTTTCTTGGAGGCAGTAATCTGACATTTGGCAGCATGGTGGCACACACTCGAGATGCGACACAGTATTATATGCCTCTAATCCTCAGAATTACACTCCAGCTCAGCCACTAACAGCCTGATTTCTTTCTTAGATTTTCTCGGCTGCACACTAAAGTATAGTACAATACCAATTGAGGGTTTCCCATTTCCCAGTCCTATTCTGAATGTCATTATCACTGATATTACTGTGCTTCCAAGACATGCCACGGGGGTGTCAAGGTTGGAATAATTCCTAATATTTAGTTTGGATAATGAAAAATGTGCTTCTTAAAGGAGAAAAAAGTGATTTTAAAAGTAGTTCTTATTCCTCCATTGAAACAGTCAATACCACTGCACTGTGACAACTTCAAGCTTCCCAGGCAGGGATTCAATTCGGTTCAATTCAATTTTATTTGAATAGCACCAAATCACAACAACAGTTATCTCAAGGCACTTTACATACAGAGCAGGTCAAGAGACCCGACAACATATAGAGACCCAACAGTTCCCATCATGAGCAAGCATTTGATGCGACAGTGGCGAGGAAAAACTTCCTTTTAACAGGCAGAAACCTCGAACAGAACCAGGTTCAGTGATGGGCAGCCATCTGCTGCGACTGGTTGGGTTGAGACAGAGACCGAGACAGAGATAGAGGGGCAGGGGGGGGGGGGGGGTATGACAAGCAGCATTATAATCCACAGGCATGTACATAGCGAACAGCAGTATTGAACGGAGACACATTGTCAGTCAGAGGCTTGTAAACATGGGTCCGGACTCTGTGACGCAAGAACCTGCAGAAAGCAACAGGAGAGAAGAGCACAAAACTAGGAGAGAGGGAAGAAGTTGGATTAGTGCGATGCACTGATGGGTTATGAATGGATACAGGTGGAGGAGAGAGAGATGGAGAGTGAACCTCAGTGCATCATGGGAAGTCCCCCAGCAGTCTAAGCCTATAGCAGCAGAACTAAGGGATGGCTCAGGGCTCACCTGGACCAACCCTAACTATAAGCTTTGTCAAAGAGGAAGGTTTGAAGCCTACTCTTAACCTACCCAGACTGGGATCTGATTCCACAGGAGAGGAGCTTGATAACTGAAGGCTCTGGCTCCAAATCTATTTTTGGATAGGGATTTCTTCACAAAGCAGAGCTTCACACTCTAAATGAAGTGACAATGTTTTATTTAATGTTTTACCTCATCAATTTCATTGATTTTTGTAAATGTATTTTCATTCTAAATGTAGTGCCAGCAGCACATTTCAAACAAGTTGGGACAGGAGAACACAGGTAAACAGGTTCATTGGTAACAGGTGATAGGATCATGATTAGGTATGAAAGGTTCATCCTGGAGAGACTCAGTCGTTCTCAAGCGAAGATGGAGAGAGGTTCAACACTTTGTCAAACACATGATTACGACATGTAATCCTGCCCAATGAGCTTTCTTTTTACAGCAGACGTTTTAACAATAATAGATAGAAAACCAAAGGTGTAATCCATGATGTTTTGCCAGTTCCAAGGACCTGCCTTTGTTAATGATGGTTCACAGCTATGACCTCCTGTGACACCTAATTAATACCTAAATTAATACTATTCATGTCACCTGGACTTTTCATGTTTTGAAAAATATATATTGCATTAGGCCTCCACTTGTTGGAACATTAATAGGTTTGCCAGTTTTTTTAAAAAGAGCTGTAGATGAGACTTTAATGGTTGAAAAGATGATGGATTATATTTGTGCAGCTCTTTTCATCAGAACCTTGCACTGTGTTCACGTCAGTACAGAGGTGAGTATCACTTCACTCTTGTGTTGCTGTGGCCATGAGTGCTGACTGCCCCACGCCCACAGTGGGCACAGACACTAATGCTGCTCTTTCATGTTGGAATGAGTGAAAACAGTATGTGTCTGGGTTAAGTTTCTCAGAGCAGGGGACAGTAAATCACCACTGTTCGTCATCCAGATCCAGCTCAGCTCCTGCTGTTATGTTCACCTCTATAGTAATATTTCTATCTTTAAATATCCTAATTAAATCTGATGGTTTTCTTGATCTTGTGAAAATGAGTTTATAAAAGAGAATACTACCTAACACACTTTTGATTACTAAGAGAAGGGTTTGATCCTTGTCAGAGATGAGCCAGTATTCTGGTTTTCATATATACAGCCGTGAAACATTCTGATACAGAGCAGAAGAGGAGTCAAGTTTTCGAACTTGGCCAATCGTCGGCAAACCACTGTCCTTGGAAATACCCACCGAAACCTGCTGAGGGCGCAGCATCCGAGAACAAACAACAAAAAATAAAACTTGAGGGAGTCCCAGGAATAGGCCAGATGGACATAGAGTAACGTAACACCAACCCACTGAGACAGCAGGCTACAGCAGAGTGTTCAGTCTGAGCGTGCATTGAGCGGTATGACATCATGCCATTGTGCACAGAAGAATGGACCGCAGTCTGGAAAGAAAGGAATGGCCTTTGGAATAATGTGCATTGAGAAGTTAAGATGAGCAAGAAGAGTTGGAAGTGAGACTTTAATCTCATTGTTTTGAGTGTAACAACCAGAAAACTTGGGGCGAGTAGTCCATCACTGAGCCTGGTTCTGTCCGAGGTTTCTGCCTGTTAAAAGGAAGTTTTTCCTCGCCACTGTTGCATCATATGCTTGCTCATGATGGGAACTGTTGGGTCTCTATATGTTGTCGGTTCTCTTGACCTGCTCTGTATGTAAAGTGCCTTGAGATAACTTTTGTTGTTATTTGGCGCTATACAAATAAAATTGAATTGAATTGAATAGTCGGGGTGACAACGATTTTGTTGTTGTTGTTTTTTTTTTTAACTTTTTTTTAACACTTGGACTCTATTTGAAAGAATTCAGCAACGAGCTGGAATAAGATTGACAAGTGGAATAAGATTGAAAAGTGGAATAAGATTAGGACCGTTGAGGAACTGAGAGATCGGATATTAATCTTTTTTTCCTGGAGTATTTTCTTATTGCCAAGAATAGGGAATATTGGAAATGGTGTGGAGTAAAAAAGGGCCTGATAAGTAACCTTTATCCAGCTCCCTTTCAACAGCTGAGACACTAGTTCAGGATCTTTAAAGGGGATTGTACCTTCAACAGAAGAGGACGAGGATGATCCAACACTGGTGCGAGATCCCTGTCAGTAAATGCTCAGCAGATACAGGATGAGGAGACAGTTCGGATGTGGGAGCCTGGACTTCCTGTATGTTCTGAATGAAGCGGTATGTCAGCGAGTGCACAGACTTCAGGTGAGCCTCCTTGCACTGGCTCCAGATGTGAAAAAAGCCAGTTGTGTTCTTGCATATAGGCTGGATAAAAACACTTGGGCCATAGCTGTCTGCTTTCCTGAACTGGAGGACGATGGAGTTGGGAATATGGGAAGATCGTGACCCACAGATCTGAGTCAGGGACAGACCAGATTAGGTGGCAGTCTGATTGAATGCAGAACAAAATGCAGCTTTGCTGGAGATCTTCTGTGGTATTGGTAGAAGATGTTGCCCCTGTATCTGTAGTTTAGGACGCAGATGAGTGCTTGATACGTGTCCAGTTCATGTCTTTGTTCAGGAAAAACTGAGCAAATCGCATCTCTGTAGAAGCCAAATGCTACGCCAAGTTCACTGATTGGCATATCTGGAGACAATCTGGGGTCGGCGGGTTTAATGACCTCTGTGAGCTTTTCCCTGGTAGAAACTTCATTTTTGCCCTCACACTACTTTGACATTCAGCTTATCAGATTAATGTCTTTGCCTTGTGATATTTTTTTTTATCTCAGGCAAGGAGAAATGTTTGCAGCAGAAGGAGTGTAAGGCATGGGAGCAGAGATGGCAGAGGCCATTGCTGAGGCCTGACTGTGGAGCTTGAGGGAGAGTAGATGGCTGGAGAACAGATGTCAGAGCCGGTGCATGGTCAGTAAATGGCTTCTCCAGAAACAGGAGGCGATCATTGATTGACTGCACGGAGTGAACCAGGGACTGCACGGTGGCAGTCAGGGTGCTCTCTGATCACTGCTGAAACGTGTTTGCTGCACAGACTGTGAGGAGCCGGCAGAAACATGCCTACTGGAGCTCGGCTGGAGGAGCTGAATGGTTGCTTTTCCTAGTGCGTTTACGACCGGGAGCAGCCACAGGACCAGGGTTTGAGGTATTTTTTTCCAGACAGGAGATGAAGGATCACGCCGTTGGCCGAGGCTTGCAACTGAGAGAGCTCTCAGTTAAAGCCTGTCCAGGATCTAGAGACTAGACTATCGGCGGTGTAGAGACAGATGCAAGTCATCCTTCATGAATGGGAATAATGACTGAGTCTGATATCATGAAAGGCGATGATAGCCTAACAAGACAGACCTCAGACTTACTGTGAACACACTGAATTGAAGGCAGAGGCGCGAGAATCAAAAGCACAAAGAAGCTAAGGAAGGAAGATCGTATTCTAAAAGGAGAGCAGACATATGATTTATACTGCTACTGGAAGGAGTTAATACGTTCCAACATCACTGTCAGCAGTCACCATCTAAATCCTCCTCTAGAATAATGCCACTAAGTTAAAGCTAAACCCAGAGAGTGAAGAGTGTTTCAGTGAACCAGTGAGTGAATCCAGTGTCTGAATGATTGAACAGGTAACTGCTTTGATGCCAGGTGGACAAGGCGTCACAGAGTGAACAGTTCTGTTCAGACAGTCACCATTTAATGATGACTGGATGTAGTGAGTAGAGTGTGTTGTGTTACAGTAGAGCAGAGTGACATGGACACGCCTTTTCCACACACTTCATGATAGGAAAGAAAGACACTTGTAACCATGGTAACTGTACATAATAAAAATGGCAACAGCTGTAGCCTCAAAAAGCTTAAAAGACATAAATGGTAAAAATGTGTGATAAATGAGAAACAAAAGTGAGATTTCACTGATGAAAACAAGATTAAAATGTCTTTTGTTGACTATAATTAGAATATAAACGTTGACAAAAATCAAGTGACTTAAAACTAAAAGACATTTGAGTTTCCTGTTTCCATAATACGTGTAGCTCCCTCCAATAACAGCATGAGTCTTTTATTAAAAAACAGGGTTTATTCTCTCCAGACCAACCCGTGAAAACTGGGCAAAGACAAACAAAGACAAAAACAAACAAAACTAAATCATGTGTCCGACTAATCAGCACAACTTCACATCTGATGTAAAAATTAAGGCTTGACAGACTACTTAACAATATAAACATTAATAATCTATCAAATATACAGCAGACTCATACATATAAATAACACAATTAGACCATATGAATTTACCGCGATGCGCTAATTAGCATACAATGCTAGCGTTCATACTATAAAGATGCATATAATTTGCATCTTTACAGTATGAACAAAAAACATAAACATACCTCGTAGGCTGCTTACGACAAAGGGGCTCGTGTTAACTGCTCTTCTCCTTTCCTTATAAAAAATAAACTTTATCTTCTTATTTCTTCTGGTCTACTGCTTCATCGTCTTTTGGCGCTATATTTCTCCTCCTTCCACTTCCTGCCTACGGTCCGCCCACAAACCTCACCTGCGGCGAATCGCCCACTAACAATAGTTCTGCTTTGGAAATATCACTTAATACAAGTTAGAACAAAAAAGATATAACTGACAGAGACAGTTACAATACGTTTCATTTTTGTCTTCATGTTCATTAACACAAACATACTGTATGGCCATGACAAAAATCTGTATGAGTATGATGAAATACATCCCGTCCAGAGTTGGAGATGATGTATTGCTATAGATCTCACTTAAACAGATCAGTTTCCAACAGAGTCCAACATGCAACTTCTGAAGCTTTGTTTTAGCTCCAGTGTTACATCAGCTCTGTGTGGGTGGAAGGTTGAAAGAGCAGGCACAGAAAAGACTGTATCAACTTTAATGTAGACAGGGCCTCAGCATTAAGAAGCAGTTTGCTGTTTGGCAAAGAGCCACAAACAACAAAAATACAACAAAAAATCATTTCCACTAATGATATAAAAGGTCGCCCTCTTCCACTCTGGTTAGGGCTGTTTGGCTGCTCTGCCTCTCAGTCAGAGTCACTTTGAAAGTTTGAAGGATGAGTCAGGATCTCCCTGAGTGAAAGGCAGGTTTTGTGGGGACTCAGGTTACTGGCTGTTTCTGGTGCATCATTAAAGTGAAAACCCTCCCAACATTAAAGCCACTCACACACAGGTACTTCACAGCAGTAATGGGAGATGGTTGACGGATGTGCCCTCAAACGTCAGCGGCTGCCAGCCCTGGCATGGTGAGGGGGCGCTGGGCACGGCGGGGAGGAAATGGCATCACCTGGCGATGGAGACAGACGTGCAGGGAAAGGTGCTGGGCTGCTCTGATGCTGTAGCAGGAAGTTTGTCAGTGACGGAATGAGGCCAGTTCCTCCTCTGGCGTATGTGTATTTATTAATAATACACCACTCAACCGCGTGAAATCTAGGTGTGTACAAGGAGAGAGAAAATAAATACAACTCCCATGAGTAAAGGCAAAGAGAGCAGTGGTGTGTACGGCTGTCTGTCCATGAGTGTGTGTGCATGTCACTTTGTTTTGTCGGCCTGTCACAGGAACTCAGCACATCTGCATCAGGCTGTGTGTGTCTGTGTGTGTTTGTGTGTGTGTCTGTGTGTGTGTGTGTGTCTGTGTGTTTGTGTGTGTGTCTGTGTGTGTGTGTGTGTCTCTGTGTGTGTGTGTGTGTGTGTGTGTGTGTGTGTGTCTCTGTGTGTGTGTGTGTGTGTGTGTGTGTGTGTGTGTGTCTGTGTGTGTGTGTGTGTGTGTGTGTGTCTGCGTGTGTGTGTGTGTGTGTGTGTGTCTGCGTGTGTGTGTGTGTGTGTGTGTGTGTGCAGGAGAGCAGAGGTACATTCAACCAAACTCAGGTGAACCACTGATTTGTTTTCCAAAAAAGACTGCAACAAATAATTGTACATACTGAGCAAGTGCCAACGTGTTCAACATACAACAACATTGCATTGCACTGAATTGTGGGATACACTAGCATAGCAATAGCATTTTATCCCCTTGCTGGAAGGAGGGAGATCCAAATGAATGAATTTCAAAATCATTTCTTCTGCTGTTTAATTATACATTGTTTATAATTATGCAGTTGTTTTGAAATCCAGGAGGTCGGATTTTTTTTTGTAACAGTTGCATCTCTTAGGGATTTTTGAAAACACTGCCTGCACAGTTATGTGGGGATCCTACTTAATTTGTGAAGCCTTTGTGCTGTTGGGACTGCCTGCAAGCATCCTGTGACCTCGAATGAAGTAGCTGCTGTAGTATTAGTAACTGATTATACATGCGTCTGTTACTTTGTTTTTATTATTCAAGTTGAATTCTAACATAGAACGTGCTGTGGGAGGAGGATCACTGGTCCTCCACATAGTTTGTACTGTCCTCTCAATGAGTTGTTTGAAGTACTCCAATAAACACATAGTATCACTTTTCTGGGATAAGTACAGCTGAGGCTGTTTTGCAGGTATTTAGATGTAAAGTATCACCCAGTGATACCACTCAGGATGAAAAGTTAAGGGATCACCAAAGATGTTTATCTGAGGAAACATGAATGTTTGTATCAAATGTCATGGCAATCTGTCAAAATGTCAACATGCTGCTGGTGCTACAGGTTCATTCAGGGAATCACCAGAGTCCTGAGGATGTGTCCTTGGTGGAACATGAATGGTGGTACAAAACTTTAAGGAAGTCAATCTAACTGACTAACATTGCTCATATCACTGAAGCAGTTTGGCTCACAATGATATGAGAGAAGAGAAAAGAAGTGCTGCAAATGCTCACATTGGAGAAGCTGCAGTCTAACATTTGTTATTTGATAAATGATTTGAAATTATTTGTTGGTTATAAACAATAACTAATTGTAACTTTAGCTGCTCTCTGTCAATTAATCAATGAATGACCTTCTGTCACTGTGAGACTTGACTGTATCAGTGCAACACATGGTCCAGCCTGACAAGACTGGAGCAAGGACCTGAACCCATATGCACGACTCAGACAAGGGAAAGTTCAAATAAACATTTCTTTAATGACAAAGTATCAAAGGAAAATCACTCTTTCAAGGCAAACAATGACTTTGGAAAAGGCAAGACAAAGTAACAAACAATACCTGAAAGATGGAGAAAACATGGCATGGACTGGACGGCTTAAACAAGACAAGACAAAGGCAGACACAGACTATATCATAGACTGTATAAAATATGGACGTAGTGTCCGTGACGTCACCCATAGGTTTCTGAAGAGCAAAAATGAAGCAAATCGTAGTGCGTAGCCATCTTGGTAGCCTACCTCCGGTTACTCCAAATATGGACAAAGAGGTGGAGCGAGGGCGGAGCTGAGGCGGGTCCTATGGGCCGGCTGAATGAACGCTATTGGCTGAAAAAAGCCGCTTTATTCGAAATTATCAAACTAGCTACGGCTAACCAGCTAGGTTGAATGCTAAATATCATTGCTAGCCGGCTAACCCCACGATGATCTCTTTCCCAAACTCAGTGACTAGAATTAGCCGGGGTGACACCCTTTAGACCGTCAGTGGCTAGTTGTCAATCAAAGTGTGCTTAATGATGTATGCTGTATATTTTAAACGAACGTCTCATAAAAAAGGAGTTGTCATGGAGTAGAAAAACAGCTTATGAGACCATGTTTTGAACCAGGCTGTAAATATGTTTTTTTCTGTGGTAAAATCAGACATTTTAACATGGGGCTCAAATGTAATTGACTCCCTTCTGCAGCCTGCTCTAGTGGTTATTCGAGGAACTGCAGCTTTTTTGCACTTCCGCATTGGCTTCATTTTTCAGCGCCGGAGGTTGCCGCTTGGACTATATATACCCACACACACTAGGAAATGGGGAACAGGTGGAACCAACAATCAGACCAGAGGGAAACACAAGAGGAAGGAGAAAGCTAGCTGAAACAAGAGGAGAGTTAGATGTCAAAATAAAACAGGAAGCCATGAGACAACATAGACACAAAACTAAATATAACTAAACATAACTTCTTAGACATTCACAGCCTTACTTTGAGTGTACTGTATGTTCAATGCTATCCTGTCTGTCCATTTCTACATCCACTGCTCAGCTCCTTATCTCTTCCTGAATGTGTGTGTATGTGTTTGCAGGAAGTAGGCTGTGATCGCCAGCTGGCCAGCGGTGCCAGGGAGGATAACTGTGGAGTCTGTGGTGGCGACGGCTCCACATGCCGGCTGGTACGAGGACAAGCCTTACCCCACCTTACCCCAGAACAATGTAGGTGTCTGAATGACCCATCTGTGTTCAGTTCTCACACATGTCCACGTGAGCTTTGACTCCATTTCTGAGCTTCATGTCTCCAAGCACAATGAACTTTAAATTAGACCCATGTTCCTTTCAAAGTGTTGCTAACTCCATCACATAACTGTAGTCAAACATCAGCAGCCTTCCTCCCAGTCACGCTCGATGGGCGGGACATAACACAACACATAACGCTGGATACCTGCCTGCTGTGACTGGGGGCTCTCACCTGTCTTGGCTACATGTCAATCCTTGCTGAGTTAGCTATCTCAGCTTTGGCCTGCTCTTAGCTCATTGCCTCCAGCATTTATTTATCAAGGCTGGACTATTAAAATGCCATCTGGCTACATCAACCCGCCCACAAGCAGATGGAGCTTCACCATTCACACATCAGTGACTTTTTCTCTTGCAGGTTTTTAATTTTAACACAGATTGAATTCATATTTGTGTTTGGGCCAATCATGGTTTGTTCATGAGAGTTTTTCTGGTTGAAGTGTCTTGTTAAATCCAAAAAAAACACTGTGCTTAATAGGAAGAGCCAAGCAGAAAATGTGTGCTTGGAAATGAGTTTTAATTAGATTTCATGTTAGTTATAAAACAACAGAACTGTTCAGCAGCGGTCGTTCAGTCTGTCGCCAGAGATTAGATGGAAAAATGCAGAGAAGGAGATGAGTATTCATCACATGCTGCATTTTTCTGGAATATTGCTGAATAAACAAACCAACCAATAAATACATAAATACCTAATGTTCACCTTTCGACGTTTGCTTTCAATGAAACTCTTAGTGTAAAAAGCAGATAAACAGATGTATATGTTATACATACATTCTGCCTGATAGATGTGGAGGTTCCAGCACACACACACACACACACACACACACACACACATATATATATATATATACATATGCATAGCAGAGTTATTGGCTCTGGAAGTGGAGTTTTATATCAAATGTTTCAGACTAAGTTGCTCTGGCAGGCCTCAGGGAGTGGAAATGAATATGGCTTGATTCCCTGAAAAAAATGGCAGTGGAATCACAGCCTGTGACCATGTAAATATTTCTCCGGGTTTTAATATGTGAGGGATATTTAGAGAGCAGCAGTGGTGTGTCACGACTGCTCGGGTGGAATTCTGTGTAAGCATACGACATGTAATATCAGTGGGATAGAATTGAAATGACTTTGTTTGACCTGATATGAATAGTAAGTCTGCAAAATCTGGACATAGCAGAAAATGTTGGGAATTGCAGTTTTGGATGAAACTACTTATAAGAAACTTATTTCATGGCCAACTTGTTTTGGTTTGTGGCCTTCATTAGATAAGATAAGATAAGATAAGATAAGATAAAGCTTTGTTTGTCTCTCAGTGGGGAAATTCACATTGGACAGCAACAAAGAGGACAGAAGCAAGTTAAATACTAAAAAATGAATAGAATAAACAAGCTTTAAAAAGTATTAACACGTTTAAGAAATTTACATTTGTACCTGAGAATATTAATCAAATACATGACCAGTATATACACTATGGACAGTACATTGAATTGAGA
>JBBMOC010000609.1:0-26973 GCA_037975185.1 Centropyge bicolor
GCAGCCTCAGCCTTTATATAAATACAGAGCTGCTGTGTGGAGGAGCAGGAGCCATAAAAGGCTGGTGAAAACAGAGGCATGAATTACAGTGAAGCACCTGAAGGAGCAGCTGATCAACACACAGACGGAAAACAATATCGAAGTCGTAAAAAAGAAAATGTTGAACATAACTTTGGATCTGCTCCATAAAAAAGAGGTGATGATGTGCAGCGCCTTTGAAATCTCATTAAACCGTGTGGTAAATCCATTTCCTCTCTTTCTACATGTACAGTAAATTTGAATGAGTCTCTCACTGTATAAACCATCAGGTTCAGTGAGTCACTGAAAAAGGCTTCTTCAGCTGAAACATCCCATCATGTCTGCTGTAAACACAGAGTCGAAGCTTAGCATGAATAAAGACATACAGTATAATGTATAAGTTGATAAATCATGCAGATATGTATTTGCTGATTTCGCTCATCGTCCAACAGAAGCGAGCTGATGTTTGTACAAACTGACCTACAAAACCCATTCATTACATAATGCTCGCTGTGTGTGTGCTGAGAGTTAGTGGGTCACGCAGCGAGAGGCAGAGATGTTGAACGCAGCTTTGTGAAAAACTGAATCAAGCGATCAGTTAAAAATAGTTCTCTGGCAGGACTCGCTGCCTCTGGTGTCCAGGAGTTATGTCATTTTTCTCATTGAGGATTCAAGGATTTCACGAAGGTGCGTTCAAGACTCCTCAAAGGTTTTCCAACGTTAACTAACAGAGACGGCTTCTGAACTCTGATAAAAGCTCAGAGGCAAATGAAAGGGAAGCAAACAGGAAATGGATTTTGTGTTTGTTTGATGCTAAACTGTGGAAAGCAGTGCATTATGGGATGGAGTTAGGAGACGATTCGCTGAGCTCAGCATGAAGAATTTATTCATTTGCTTCTCAAATATAAAGATGTTTTTGTTTATATCTAAATTGGAATCTTTGGATTTTTTAAAGCAGAAGTTCAACCAGCTGCCGACTGCAATAAATCAGTGAAATGAAAAACAATCCAGAGACACATGAAGGAAGAGAAAATCCTAAATTCTGCACATTATTCTCAGTGACATGTTCGGAGACAGTGAGAGTAAAGAGCAGTGACAGACACAGAAGGTCGGCAGGAGGTGACGTCAGTGAAACGCTGAACGCACCCTCTCCTCCCTCAACAAACAGGTCACGCTGCCCAGAGCAGGTCACTGAACCTGTGCCACTGTGTCACTGTGCAAAAGGGAAGAGGAGTTTTCTGAGAGGAGTCGACGGAGCGAACTTCCCCTGAACTGCTCACAGACGGAAGGTGACCATTGTCCATCACACAGCAACAATGTGTCTGGGACCAAAACAAACCAAATCAACTGTCACAAACATCAGGATGTGTTTAACTGTAACTGACAGTGTTTCCTCAACAATAAAATAATAAAACATGTTCAGTTGTTACTCTCCTGCCTTTTAGTCCAGATTCATTCAGTTGTGAGCAGCTCTCGTGTTTTTCACGCTCTGCTCTTCTGGGACATAAAACCACTTCACAGTGAAAGAAGAGCGTTCGCCATCTCTTTCATTTGAATGTCACAGTGTGGCAGAAAAACCTCTTCACACCGATCTCAGTGCTTTTCATTCTGAACAGGACTCGCCCTTCACTTCAGCTGCCTCCCTCTCTCTCTCTCTCTCTCTGCCCCCCCCCTCTCTGTCTCACTCTCTCTCTCTCTCCCTCTGTCTCTCTCGCTCACTCTGTCTCTCTCTCTCTCGCTCACTCTCTCTCTCTCACTCTGTCTCTCTCTCTCTCCCTCTGTCTCTCTCTCTCTCTCTGTCTCGCTCACTCTGTCTCTCTCTCTCTCTCCCACTGTACCAGGAGCTCCCAAACTATATCATGTCATTCAGCATCAAACACCACAGACGCAGCTTCACAGATCTGAGTACATGGGCGGAGTCGTACCATGGAGTGACCCACGATGAAGACGGGCAGGTCGGGGTGGCGGGACTTCATCAGGTCGACGTGCTGCAGAGCGTCTCTGATGTAAATCTGGAAATCTTTGATGTTCATCCTGTCGCCTTCGCTCTGACCGTGACCGACTGCGGAGGGAAGAAGAGAACAATGTGTTGGTGATTTCAAACCTTTCTTCTTCCTCTTGACCAAAAGAGGTGAAGAAGAAAAGTCTCACAGTGGAAACTGTCAGAGTTGAGAGATCGGGAATAAAAACATATAAACAAACCAAGAGCTAATTTCTTAAATCTGCATCTTTCAAGGTTCAGCTAAAACTAGAACGGCTTTCATAAAGAGTCCAACACTCCAGATGGATTCAGGAATATTTTTAGCTTATTTCCAATAATTGGCTGCATCACACAAAACACTGATATGAATTCATTTTATTTTTTTATTTTTAGCCAGATCTGCTTTGAGGTTGTCTGCCAGCGGCGGTGTTTCCAACAGGAAGAGGCTCAAAGGCGCCGGATGGAGGGAGAGACCACAGCGAGGGAGGGAGGGAAGGAGGGAAGGAGGGAAGGAAGGAAGGAGGGAGGGAGCAGGTGACAAAGAAGGTGAGTCTGTTCACAATGTATCAGCCAGGTGGGCTCACCCACAAACACTTCTTTCTACTGGTCTAAAGAAAGTGAGCTGGAGGAGTGAGTGCAGAGTTCCCCCTTTATTGTGTGGAGCGGAACCATTTTCAGGTCGAGTGATCGAGGAGCGAGCAAAAAGGGGAAGAGGCATTCAGCCCTGGACGAGGGCGAGAGGAAGGAGAACGAGAGGGAGGGGGATACAGGAAAGAAACAGGGGAAGAGGACGAGATGAGAAGAAAAAGGAGAGGGAGGAAGAGAAAAGACAGAAATCCAGAGAAAAACAAAGGGTGGAGAGAGAGAGAGAGAGAGAGAGAGAGAGAGAGAGAGAGGTGACTGACAGCTGGAGAGAAATACATGAAAACTGGATGGACGTGTGTGTGCTTTCATATCATGTGTGTGTTCTCGCTGCGGCAGTGGCTGAGAGGTGAGGCGGGTTGCCATGGCGACCACTGAACCAATAACAGCACCGAGCTCCTGAACATTCACAACATGTAATGCTCACACCTTCTTCTCCCGCTGTAGTGTCTTACATGTGTGTGTGTATTTATGAACATATATATATTCATGTATGTACATATGAGGACGTCAACACCCGATATGTTTGTCTCCTCATCAATACTGAAGCGATCATCACAGCAGGGAAATCAATGTCCACCCACAGCAGGAGAGACGGAGCTCTCCAACTTCAGATCGATGCACAGGACACCAAATCAGTGACCTCACACACACACACACACACACACACACACACACACACACACACACACACACACACACACACACACACACACGCTGGATGTAATAAAATAAATAAAGTGAGTGATAACTGACTGTAACACAGAAGCAGCAGTGAGGGTTCAGTCACAGGACTGATGCTTGTTGTTGTTGTTCTGACCTGACTCTTCTTCTCTGCAGCAGAAATAACATCAACGTGCTAATGACAGACAAGTGGGTCGGAGCATTGGAGGAAGGTTCATCATTGATTTTGCTGCTGACAGAACCAGAGCATGTTTGATGGAGGCGTTGAGGTGGAGCGATGACGTGTAGCTGCTGAGGGCTAACGATCCTTTTCTCCATCACTGAATCTCATTAGTTTTTGCTTCATTAGGTTTGAAAATATCACAAATGTGTAAAAGATCCTGTTTCAAATGTCAAAACTAATCTGAACTCACACTCATCAAAACACCAACATTACATTACAATAAACATCTGTAGTAATAGATGTTTATATTAACTGACACCACATTGACAAATACATGATCATATGTTGTAAATAATTTATTATATATTTGTATAATATGGAGGCTTGAGATGTAGAGGTAAGTAATTCTCACATTCCAGAGGCTGAAATTCATACATGACTTAAATAAACCATCGAATCATTGCTCATTCATTTACTACAGATCGAACTGTTTCAGCACTGACCTAAAACTCAGGTGAATCAAAAGCTGCACAGACGAACTCCCGAGCGTCCAGAAGAGTCTGTGTGTTCAGACGTTTGTGTTGAACGACTGTATCTAATGGTTTAAATGGCTCCTTGATGGTGTGTGTACGTTTTTGTTGTAATCAGATTAGAAACATGATTTGATCTGCTCGCTTATCAGAGCCAAACACAAACAATCCAAACAATGTGTGTGTGTGTGTGTGAGCATGTGTGTGAGTGTGTGTGAGCATGTGTGTGTGTGAGCATGTGTGTGGGTGTGTGTGTGTGTGTGAGAGAGCATGTGTGTGTGTGTGTGTGTGAGTGTGTGTGTGAGCATGTGTGTGGGTGTGTGTGTGTGTGTGTGAGAGAGAGCATGTGTGTGTGTGTGAGCATGTGTGTGTGTGTGTGTGTGTGTGTGAGAGCATGTGTGTGTGTGTGTGAGAGCATGTGTGTGTGTGTGTGTGTGTGTGTGTGTGTGTGTGTGAGCATGTGTGTGGGTGTGTGTGTGTGTGTGAGAGAGCATGTGTGTGTGTGAGTGTGTGTGTGTGTGTGTGTGTGTGTGAGAGCATGTGTGTGTGTGTGTGTGTGTGTGTGTGAACGTGTGTGTGTGAGAGCATGTGTGTGTGTGTGTGTGTGTGTGTGTGTGTGTGTGAACGTGTGTGTGTGAGAGCATGTGTGTGTGTGTGTGAGTGTGTGTCCTGGTTCCAGTTCACTGTGACATTTCACTGCGAGCCACTGAGCACACCTCCTCACTCCTCCTCCTCCTCCTTCAGCTCTGTCGTATTGTCTGTCAGCTCTGCACTGAGATCTCTGCCTCTGTAAATATGTCTGCCCTCACAGCTGAGGCTGGATGTGTTTGGCTTCTTGTCCTGTGTGTCTGCAGCAGAGTTTACTGAACACACACAGGCTGCTCTTTCACAGCCGGCTCAGTCACATGAGTTCACACATTCCTGTCGTATCGAGGACCTGCTCACTACAGCCACACAGTATGGGGGGGGGGGGGCACTTTGGTGGACCACTCAGTTTAATGCCTCTGTGTTCTGTTCCGTCTCCATCTGATCCTCCATTTTCTTCTCAAAGTGAACGTGTTGTTGGTGAAACACGAGCAGGTTTTGTTCATGACGTCATTTGAACCAAACTCTGTTCGACCTGAGAGGAAATCATGACTAAAGCTCTGCAGCTGTGCTAAATGCTGATCTCATGCTACAGCCAATACTGACACGCTCTCAGTGACCAGGCTGCTGGTTGGTAGGTGGATGTCACTGTTCACCATCTGAGCTTTACATGCAGCAGGGGCTGATGGGAAGGCGAAGAGCTCAGTGGGTGTTTGGTCCTGAAACCAGTACTTGACCAGGATTAATGTGTATATATGTGTCTTCACTGGGGCCAAGAAGCAGCTGAACCTGGACTGGTCTGTCTGGTTCTGCCTGTGCTGTGGGGGGGGGGCCTAAACGGAGCAGGAAGTGTTGCTCCCACTTGGCAGAGTGAGCCTGGTGAAGTTTTCCTCACAGTGTTTGAGAAGCACCACCTACACACAGAGGAGCTGCAGCTGAACAATACACCACTGAGACTGATGAATTTTCACCAACAGGCTTCGTTCACTGAACAATTAAAGAGGCCTGTTATCAGACAGAGAGGGGGCTGATGGGCTTTCTTTGCTGTTCTGTGTTTGAAGCGCTGACGAGCAGCAGAGCGGCTGATGGAGCGGATGTGTGTGTGTGTGTGTGTGTGTGTGTGTGTGGTGACTCACCGTGGTCGTGTGCGAACACCAGCAGCGACAGCTCCTTCAGCCTCTGGGCCACCTCGTCGTACGGCCCACAGTGCTCCCCCGCCCCGTGGACGATGAACACCAGAGCCCTGAGGGACGGAGGGAGGGAGAGGGACAGGTTCAGTCAGGAGTTCACAGACATTTTAAGCTCACACACACACAGATAGCACATCCTTCACCCTGCTGTAGACCTGGAGGAAAGAGGCTGGGGTGGAGGACGGGACGGGTGGAGACGAGCTCGGAGAGACCAACATGGAAGGTGTGTCTGTGTGTCTCTCTGTGTGTGTGTGTGTGTGTGTGTGTGTCTCGATCTCTGTGTGTGTGTCTCTGTGTGTGTGTGTGTGTCTGTGTGTGTGTGTGTGTGTCTGTGTGTGTGTCTGTGTGTGTGTGTGTGTGTCTCGATCTCTGTGTGTGTGTCTCTGTGTGTGTGTGTGTGTCTCTGTGTGTGTGTGTCTTCGTGTGTGTGTGTGTGTGTGTCTGTGTGTCTTTGTGTGTGTGTGTCTGTGTGTCTTCATGTGTGTGTGTGTGTGTGTGTATCTGTGTGTGTGTGTGTGCAGAGCTGAAGCAGCAGGATGAGGCAGCAGATGTGGATGTTTCCAGAGACAGCAGCTCTCATCCATCTGTCTGTCTCAGCTCATCTCCTCCTGCAGGAGCCAAAACCTGAGGAGTCCAGTGAAACACACTGTGACCTGCTGATACACAGCTTCCATTCAACCTTCACAACACTGACGCCAAACTACGGAAACAAATGTTTGGTTTCCTCAGAATGACGGAGCCTGTTGTTTCTGAGAGGAGCTCGTTCCAGCTGTTTTCATCCAAGAGCATGAATAAAAAGTGACTTGTTTTCACTCTGTGAGGAAGAAAACACTCGAAACATCCTGACACTTTTTCCTGCTGCTGAGGCCATGTTGTTGATGAGAGAAGCTCTGCAGTAAACTCACATGAATGATGATTTCTATGATGCAGAAAAGCTGTGTGATGCTCTGCAGAGCTGGACCACAGAGGGGGGGGGGGGGGGGGGTTCAGCCTGTGTTACAGTCATTCGTTACAGTCGTTACTCGTCCGACCGAGTGCAGCAGTCAATCTACAACCAACAGGAAACGTCAAAAACATCTTTCCACCAAACAGACTCGTGATGCTTGTTCATCATCGTTTTCATGCTTGGTGTTCACCAGAGACCTTCAGCTAATTAATGCTCCCACTCTGACGGAGCCTTCTCCTCCTCCTGTGGGTGAATGTGAGGCAGCAGTGAAACGCTCCAGTGTTCTGCTCTCAAAGACGCTGCAGAAGCTTCAATTCGCTTCAATCAGCAGCAGCAGACAATTAGACAAATGTATTCAGTGATGGAGGGAACGGAGGGAAGCGGAGGGAGGAGGAGGAGGAGCAGAAGAAGAGGAGCTGTTCATCAGGCTTCATTAGCAAATCGCTCTGAGTTCACTCGCTGCTTCGGGCGCACACTTCCTCTGCACTGGTTGGTTCCAGTGTGTGTGTGTGTGTGTATATGTGTGTGTGAGTGTGTATATGTGTGTGTGTGAGTGTGTCTCTGTGTGTGTGAATGCGTGTGTGTGTGTGTCTGTGTGTGAGTGTGTCTCTGTGTGTGTGAATGCGTGTGTGTGTGTGAGAGTGTGTGTGTGAGTGTGTGTGAGTGTGTGTGTGTGTGTGTCTGTGTGTGTATGTGTGTGTGTGTGCGTGCATGCGTGTGTGAATGCATGTCTTTGTGTCACACATGCCGAGGGCCAGCAGGGGATTAACAGAGCTAATCTGGCTTCATTGTGGAGACGCCTGTACAGTGAGCAGTTGTCATGTGACGTCTTTCTTCCTCTCAGATTCCAGCCGTCGAGCTCCACATACCTCCTCGCTCTGCTCTGCTCTCTCTCTCTCTCTCTGTCAGGTTTGGTCTCAGCTTCGTCACTAGAGAGAGGAACAGTCGGAGAGATGAAGCCTGTTCTGACAGCATGGAGGATTTAATGACCCATAAAGTGAACAGACCTCAGCAGATGTCAGCATTCATTCGGCTGCAGCATCAGCAGACGAGTCTTTAGCCCCAAACTTTGCCTCTGGAACCTAAAACTGACCCTGAGAGTCGTGGTGCTGCTGCAGAATTAAGCTGAATCTTTGACACCCACACTGTTTGAAGGCAACCTAGCACTGACCAATCACGATCAAGCAGGGGCGGGTCTTAAAGAACAAATATCCCAACTAACAGATTAAAGTATCTTTGTTTGTGAATTACAAGGATGTTTTATTATAATTTATATTTTATTATTGATCAACCTCTCAACTTACTTACATTGATAACTGATTGATGACAAACAGTCCAAAACCCAAACATACACAGAAATAAATAACCCAATAACTTGAGCTAACTTCTGATGATGAACTAACTGACTGATTGAAAAACACTTCCAGCACTAGTTATAATCAAACACTGAAGGTGGAGCTGAGCTGTCCCTCTCTCTGCTGTATCCCACATGTATTGATCATGTGGAGAGGCTGAAGCTCTTTAATCTGCAGTAACAGGAGAAGTGGCCTTTAATTCTCCTTCCTCATTATCTCTCCTCGCCCGCTCTTTGTCTCTCTCGCCCATCTCTCCTGGGAACCCGAGGCCCACTCGCCTCCCACACTGGTTTCAGGAGCTGAACAACGTGGCTTATAACCGCCCTTATTAAAACACTTCACACTCCTGCGCCTGGCTCGAGCCGCAGCTTTCTCCAAACAAGCTCAGGCCCAAAACAAAGGCCGGAGCCTAATCCTCTCCGTGCTGATTGGCTGGTTCCAGGATCACACAGGAGCTCACAGACCTTCACACCAGCACTCTGCTCCTCCAACGTTTCACACCACAGGAATTTTCGCAAGCTTTCCATTTGAGTTTCCAGAACTTTCCTCAACACAATCCGTGATTTTATCTTAAATTCCTACATATTTTGTTCAACTGTTGCTCTGGAACAAGAAACTGTGGTTTGCTTCTCCCGACCACCGTCCAGGCAGGAAACGTGTAAAGCTGTGAATGACATTCTGCTGTTTCTCCTGCCAGAGGTCTCACTAATTATCCTGCACTTCATCACATAATAACGAGTTTAACGGTTTAACGGAAAAACAGCACAGACGCTCAACAGTGGGAAGGAACGATAATGGACCTGTGGATATTTAATGTGATGGTGTTTTGGCAGCTCACAGTTCAACAGCAGTTCATCAGTCAGTGAGAGAATCACACTCAGGATCTGATGCAGTCCTCCAGTTTACATTCTCTCATCTGCTCTGTGATGAGGAACAATGAGGCAACGCGTCGCTGTCCAGTTCCACCAAAAAGGAGAAATACAGACTCGAGCGTTTATTCTACCTGATCCACAGCTGGAAATGAATTGAATTCCATTTAGCTTAACTCAAAGTTTCCACTGTTCACTAGTTTGTATTCTTTAGTAACATTTCATTTGACTAACTAACTAATCGAGTGTAACCTGTCTTTGGACTGTTCAGCACCATGTGGACGTGTTGACTGAGCTTTAACTAATATGGTCATAAACAAGCTGCAGTGTGAGTGTGTCCATGTGTCCAGGCTGAACAGGAGCCAGAGGACGAGACAGAAGGACCAAACTCCGGCATGTTAATCTGATTAATGCACTTAGACTGCTTGTAAATTAATGCTGTGTGTGTGTGTGTGTGTGTGTGTACAGTTACAGGGAGACGTGTGTAAGCTATAGAAATAATGAGGCAAAGATTAAAGGCAGAGAGAGAGAGCAGAGGAGCAGAGACAGAGCAGGAAGACAGAGTGTGTGTGAGAGACAGGAAACACGGCGTCAGCAGCCTTTGAAGATCCAAATTTAGAAACATTTTCAAACTGATTAAACGAGATGAAGAGTCTCTCAGGTAAAGATCAGCGACTGTAGTTGAAACAAATGATGTTTAATTATAGGCCGAGTCTCAGCAGCGTTTAACTCGCCAACGTTTGGCAGCCGAATCAGTTCGTTCCACAGGAGCTGAAGTGGATTCACTCAGGAGGGAAACAAATCTGCACAGACTTTAACTGTGGTGAACTTTGACCTGTGAGCTCACTCTGTTGAACGTCGGTCTCTGCTGCTCTGAGACTTTGTCCTGACTCCTAATAGCATTTTTTAGGTTAGTATGCAGAATATGTGAAATTCAAACTAATTATCAAATCAAAACTCAGAGGAGGAACTCCCCACACGATCACCTCAACTGTCCTGTGTGACTCATGTGAAAACACTGTGTGTGATGCACATGAATAAGACCAACATCAGGCCTATTTAAAACACAACCAACATAACAATGTTTCACACGGCGGACCAGGTCTTCGTGATGAGGCCTGTCGGGTACTGAGGGTCGTGCCGACACCCACCCTGCGTCAGGTGATCACATGAAATCAACTGACACTGACTTGGACAAATCCAAATGGTCTCAGACCGGTGTGAGACATGAGTCCATAATATAAACACGTCTTTGGGAGAAGCTGTGCTACACAGACAGTTAACAAGGAGAAAGACAGCTCATAATCGACATGGCTGCATGCAGGGATGTGCATTATCGGGGGGGGGGGGGGGGGACCGGTAACAGACAGAAGCTCTGTGAGCTTAGTGACTGACTCCGTTCACTTCAAGACACTTCAGTACAGTCTAACACTGTCAGACGCTGAGCTCCCAGGTGACGGCGAGATTTGACGCACTGAGATCAAAACAAAACAGAGAAGAAGAAAGTGACAGGTGGAAAATGAGATGGAGTCTGAGACGCAGATCAAGTGTGACGAACCGGTCTGAGAAAGAAAACAAGAAGTGTGTGTGTGTGTGTGTGTGTGTGTGTGTGTGTGTGTGTGTGTGGCACAGACAGAAACACAGAAAGACAGGAAGTAGTGTATGATGGAGAAAACGTAGGCCGACAATCAGCAGGAAGGTTTACAGAAAATATTGAAAACATTCCACAACACAAGAGCTCGTGGAGATTTGTATGAAGCAAACTGAGCATTCAATGCAAATCAACCCATGAGGGATCCGATTTGACTTTAACTGACACTAGCACACGTTGTTATTCCCGTACCACAGAAGAAGAACAAGAAACACAGGTCTTGCTTTGTCATCAGACTGTTGTCATTAAGCACCAATGACAAACCACCGCTGCTATTTTCCACGTCTTCTCTCTGCTGGAATCCTTCTTCATTATCTTTGCATTTTGTTCTTTTCTTATACAACTGGATTTTTCTTTGCTGCATCTTATCATTAAACAACATCCACTTTCCCCACGGAGCTCATTAAATACCATGTAACATATACTGATATATAAAACATGTCTTCAGCAGCAGAATAAATGAATGATTACACAGGAGAGCTTTAACTTCCTCTGACAGTATCATGAAACCGTCACTGATGAAAACAGACTCTGCTTTCTTCTCTTTTCCACATGAACTTACTGTAAATTATCTCAGCTGCTCGAGGGAATACAAGAGGCCTAATTATTTCACACGCTGCATTACTCAGCCAAAATGTGTCCCCGAGCGCAAACATTAAGGAAACTGTTAAAGAGCTGTTATCCTCGTAAAAATCCAAATTAAACCAAATTAAACTGTCCAACCACAGAAACACAGACAGGGAAGGAAACTTGCCCAGACACTATCAGTGAAACCCCAGATAACAGCTTGACCCACATACAGAGTGTGTGTGTGTGTGTGTGTGTGTGTGTGTGCGTGTGTTCATGAGAACCACAGGTAGGCAGTGTGTGTGTGCCTGCTGTGTGTGTTGGTCTCCATGTGAGTTCAAAGCCTCAGCTGGACGTCTATTGGTGGATCTGTCAATCATTGTTGAAGCCCCGCCCCTCCACCTTTCACCTACTTCCTGGTTCTACTGAATGGGCTTTTCAGGAGCCGGTGACCTCTGACCAGATCTCACTCTCCCGCCAACAGGAAATGGAAATAAAGATTTTTGTCACTTCGTCTGTCTGTCATTTCAAACTGAATCTGTTTGAACACAGACAGAACAGCCTGTCACAGACTAACAATCATCCAAAGCTATCGACCCTCTGCAGCCTCTCAACCACCAGCCGCCTCACATGGAGAACACATGTCTCCTGGTCCTTCAGCGTGAGATTTAAACAGTCGGCTTCATTTCTGCTGAACGAACACAGGGGGCGCTGTCGGGCTGCTTCAGTTAGCTGAGTCAATAAATGTCAGCCTGGCATTTCAACCTGCTGCCTGTGACCAGAGCTACAGCGACGTCACATCACAACTCTGCTGCTGACAATGGCGGTGAATCATCGGCAGCTCTGTCGACGACTGACGCAGCGTGAAGCCGCTCGCTCGAGAGCTGCAGCTTTTCTCTGTCTCATGTGACAGCAAACAGAAAATCTGGGACAAAACATGGAACGGGAGGAAAGAAACTGTGAGCGAAGCATTTCTCCATTAACAAATGAAATAATCATGAACTGTTGCAGCCTTGTACAGCAGGATGTTAGCATACATGACCATTAGCATGAACAGAGTCAGTCCATAATCATGCATCACTATAATGAGTCTCTCTGCCTCCAGGCCGACGTGGAACAAACTGTCAAACAGGAAGTCAGGACATTTCTTTGATAATCGCTCTGATCACTGCACCAGCTGCTGATGTCACAACGGTGAGCAGAGGAAAGTTCATGCTAAAGGCTACAACAACCTTTTGACTTAAACACTTCTTCTACCAACATGGCTGCTGCAGTGAGCCGCTGCTGCTGCTGCATCCAAACCACAGGAAGTGTTTTATTGTGAAAACCTCAGAGCGCAGGACAGGTCACAGATGCTGCTCATCACTCGACACTCGCTCAGCAGTTTCACTCTGTAGCTTCTTGCATTAAGACGACTGTTGATTCCAGTGGGAGCTGCTGACGATCAGATCCAGAGCTGCAGCACATTCAAGCCGATGAATCCTTCCTGGGATGTTCAGCCTGTAAAACCTGCAGCCAGCTGGAAGGAGCTGCTGCCTCAGCCACAACCAGCTTCAGCTTCAGTCCACAAACACCTGTATCAGCTGCTAAAAGACAAACCCAGCAGGAGACCCAGCAGCTGACGGCCCGTCCCCGGCCTCAGAGTGACTGCAGGCAGTCTCAGCTCGGCCAGTGGACGGCCTCCAGTGACAGGCTCTTATATAACCCAGCCCAAGCTTTGGCTCTAAAACCGTTACAACGCAAAAGAGCTCTGCAGTTATTTTAAGGCTGTGGTGATTCAGCTCCACTTCCTAAAAACATGATCCTCAGCAGAGAAACGGCGCCGTTACAGTGATGACATCACATGTGTTATGTGAAGTATTGATGCTGTTGGCAGGAAGCGTTGGAGCAGACTGGCAGCTTTCTGTTTGTAGCTCCCTCCAATAACTGCAATAGCAGAGTCTTTTGTTAAAAAAACAGGGTTTATTCTCTCTCTCTCTCCAGACCAACCCGTGAAAAGTGGGCAAAGGCAAGCAAAGACAAAAACAAAGAAAACTAAATCATGTGTTCTACTAATCAGCACAACTTTACATCTGATGTAACAATTAAGGCTTGGCAGACTACTTAACAATATAAACATCAATAACATATCAGATATATCAAATATACAGCAGACTAGTACCTTTAAATAATACAATAAGACCATATAAATTTACCGCGATGCGCTAATTAGCATACGGCGCTAGCGTATTAGCATATAATTTGCATCTTTACAATATGAACGAAAAACATAAACATACCTCGTAGGCTGCTTACAACAAAGAGGCTCGTGTTTACTGCTCTTCTTTTTTCTGATAAAATATAAACTTTATCTTCTTATTTCTTGTCTGCTGCTTCATTCATTATCTTTTGGCGCGAGATCTCTCCTCCTTCCGCTTCCTGCCTAAGGTCCGCACGCAAACCTCACCTGCGGCGTACCGCCCACTAACAATAGTTCCGCTTTGAAAATATTATTTAATTCAAGTTAGAACAAAAAATAATAGAACTGACAGAGACAGTTACACTGTTCGTGGGCATGGATCTGGGGAAAGGGCACGTGTGCCACCGCGGCGAGACCTCGGGCCTCTGTGGCATTATGGGTAATTATGAGGTCAAATGTTCGTCCTGCTGCCTGTGAGGAGTCAGGGAACACACACACACACCTGCATGTACAAACACAGGACAGAGCCAGGACGAGTGCAGAGTACACACACACACACGCACGCACACACACACACACACACACACACGCACACACGCTAAACCTGAGCCACTGTTTATGGAGCAGTTATACAGCACAGTGTCAGTTAATGAGTCACTGCTCTCCTCAGATGTGTGTGTGTGTGTGTGTGTGTGTGTCTAATGTCTTGACTCCAGATGTTCGGTGGGCCTTCCGTTCCTGTCACATCTCCTTCCGCCCGTGCTCTCACACCACATGCAGCTACGTGGTTTGTGTGACATCTGTGTGTGTATGTGTGTGTGTGTGTGTGTGTGTGTGTGTGTGTGTGTTGTGAGTTCACAGCTTCCAACAGCCGACCGTGGAACACACCTCCATTAAAACATGCGAGAGGTCATCTGTCTTCAAACTGGAGCCGTTAATCATGAAGCCGAGTGGTTTGATGTCTTCTTGGCTACAGGACAACATTTGCACTCACTCTCTCTCTCTCACACACACACACCAGAACGTCCGATGATTCAGGCTCTCAGGCCGTTTGCAGATCAGCTATGATGCTGTTCATTTGGGTTGAGAAGAGAATTTAAATCGGCTCCGAGAGCAAACTGCAAACACGAGCTTGTGTGGGTATGAGGAAACAGATGTCGACACATGACTGCCAGAATTTCTTCATGCTCACAAAGGTGGGTTTTTCAAAATAAAATACCTTCCTGTCTGTGTTGGACTGAGGCTCAGTTAATGTATACGAAGGAACAGAAAAGCTGATCAACATTTTCCTCGACAACAGACAGGAGCTGAACAAGTAGCTGATCCCAGGTCTGTTTTTCTAAACGGGGTCACGTCCCACTCTGAGTCAGGGGTGCATCTGGCCGGCGCCTCCATGAGCACATTAACATAATCATCATGTTTTTAACGAGCTCAGGTCACAGAATGAGACCAAACTGTCCAGATTGACTGAGTTCATTTCTCCTCACTGACGCCAACGTGCTGCCTCGTTCGACTTGCTGGTGTTTTAGTTGGTTTAGATGGATAATGATTAGACCTGAATACGACTCCATAAACTCTGAGGATGTGAGGATTCATTGTTTCATGCACAGACCCACCTGCATTTATTACTGCTCAGTTACTGAGTTACAGTGAACAATGTTGGCTCCTCATAATTAAACACATATGAAGAGTAACATGGTGAGGAAGTGTTGACACATTTGATTCTGATGAATAAGGAAACATGGACGATGACGAGCTGAGAGTCATTGAAGCAGCTGATTCCTGAACCAAAACCTCAATAAAATTCTACAATTCTACAACAATAAAAGACCAATTAAACAATGATGATGAGTGTGGATTCAAACAGGCTGGTGTTGGTGTGAGCGAGCACACACACACACACACACACACACACACACACACACACACACACACACGATTAACATGCAGGACCTCAGCAGAAAGTCCTCATGTGACTCCAGAACTGAAAGCAGCCATGTGAACAAGATCCCAACACACACACACACACACACACACACACTCACACTCTCTCTCTCTCTCTTTCTCTGAGTCTCTCTCTCTCTGAGTCTCTCTCTCTCTCTCTCTCTCTTTCTCTGAGTCTCTCTCTCTCTGAGTCTCTCTCTCTCTCCCTCTTTCTCTGAGTCTCTCTCTCTCTCTCTCTCTCTCTCTCTCTCTCTCCCTGTCTTTGAGTCTCTCTCTCGCTCTCTCTCTCTTTGAGTCTCTCTCTCTCTCTCTCTCTCTCTCTCCCTCCCCACTCTCACTGACCTCGGCGGTCCAGCGGGCTCCCAGTAGCGGCAGAACAGGTGCAGGCCGTCGGCGTTGACGATGTGCTGGAGGTCGGTGTAGGGGACTCCCTGCGGGCTGCGCCGCGGAGCAGCTCCGGGCTCCGGCATCGAGGAGTCTGCAACAGAGACACGGAGCAGCGGTGAGAGCAGCTCGCTACCGAACAGGAAGCAGCTGACGACGGCGACCAGCAGGCAGGAGGCGGCGGTGGCAGCGTGCATCCTGCCGGAGCTCTGGCTCTGTGTGAGGGGGAGAGAGAGCGGCGGAGCACCGGCTGCAGCACACACACACACACACACACACACACACACACACACACTGACTGTTGTCAGAGCGGCGGCAACGACCGGCGTTACATCACCAGACCATATGCTCTGCTCTCCACAAGCTCTCTCTACCACTCTCTCTCTCTCTCTCTCTCTTTTCTGAGCTTCACATTTAAAGTCATGTAGAGGAAACGATAACACACTGTTCATCATCCACTGCACCAGAATGAAGAGAAGAATGAGATGAAAAATCATAAAGAATAAAAAAGAATATGATGACACGTCTACACACACACACACACACACACATTCAAAATATACAAATAAGACATACTTTGACTATCAAATGGACCAATAAGACAACGCTTTCATTTGAATGAGACCATTTTAAAATTTGCATTTATTCATTTCATTGTCGCCAGATATCGAACTATTACTGCCTCAAGGTTTTTTGTTTTCTTTTCCAGTCTCTCTCTCAGGTGTGTGTGTGTGTGTGTGTGTGTGTGTTCACCTGTCAGCTGACTCACTAACAGTATGACTGGCAAAGCAAATACATGTCAAATGTCAATGGAATAAAACAAATAATGTGTTTCTGCCAAAGCACACACACGCGCACACACACACACACACACACACACACACACAAATCTCTCTATAGGTTTACTTCTCTTCCTCCTGCCACACTGAGCCCTAATGACACATGAGGCTTCCCTGTGTGTTAATGCCATGTGCAGCATAACAATGAAGAGAATGTGTGCGCGCGTGTGTGTGTGCGCGCGCGCGCGCGCGCTGCAGCCTGACACACCTCCCGAGGTAACAAAAAGCAAAGCTCATGAAGCTGTTTCCTGAGGTGTCGTCTTTCAGGTTTAGTGACCTGCTCCCGCCTCAGTGATACTGAAGTCAGGTATGTGGTGTCAGCCTGATGTTTCCGCTGTGACTCTCTGTCGTTAGCGTTCATTTATCACACATGAGCACGAGAACAAACGGGCTGATTGTTAACCGCTCGTCCTGCAGAGGAAACACGTCCGAGCTGCACATGAGCGACACCAACACGGCAGGTGAATCAGTGCACAGGTGGCAACCATCACCATCATCATCATCATCACCATCATCATCAGTGAAGTTAACGTGAGAGCGGAGCATCGCTGCCTTTTGTCTCATCTGTGCTGCGGACTCGTGGAAACAGTCAACACCGACACGAGCAGGAAGCGGAGACACACAACGGCTGTGTGAATGCAGCTGATGTTAAAGCCTGAGATGAAGCTGCAGCAACATCAACACGAGCAAGAAACATGAGCGCAAAAACAACACTACACACACTTCACAGCACGAGCAGAGCCACATCACACACACACGCACACATACAGTCACCGCTTCCATCCGACAGCAACATTAAGGATTATTAGAAGGTGAAGGAGCAGGAACCGACCTGAGCTGGAGCGACTGCAGGTCTCAACTTTCAGCTTCTTCCCGGACTCTCCAGTCTCCGAGCCTCTGTCTGTCTGATGCTCTGCTCTCTCCACCAGCCGAGAGAAGAATGCAGCCAGCGACGTTTGGACAGAAACTAAATAAGTATTCACACACACCCTCTCTCTCTCTCTCTCTCCCTGTCAGTCTCTCTCTCTCTGTCACACACACACACCCCCTCTCCCTCTTTCCCTGTCCCCCTGTCTCTCTCACACACACACCCTCTCTCTCTCTCTGTCAGTCTTTCTCTCTCTCTCTCTGTCAGTCTTTCTCTCTCTCTCTCTGTGTGTCAGTCTCTCTCTCTCTCTGTGTCAGTCTCTCTCTCCCTCTCTCTCTCTCTCCCTGTCTACCTCTCTCTCTCTCTCTCACGCACACACACATTTCCCCCACAGACAGACATGCAGCTCTTGTCTTTCTGTTTCTCCTCTCGAGTCCACATGGTTGACATTTTGTCCACACCGTGTCCACCCAGACCCACTTGTCTATGAACAGAAGCCTGTCATGAGTGGATGGACGCCTCAGGTCGACGTTCCACCTGAAGTGAGAAGACCTGCTCCCACAGTAAACGACCAGAGGAGTCGTTCGTCCTCATCTGACAGATCGACCTGTGTTCACTGATCTGACATCATTACCAATGATCCTGACAGTAATAATGATCCGTCACCTCATGTCTGCTTGGATTTAATAAACATCCCCAAACAAAATAAAACTGTTTGGTTAAAGCAGCATTCATTGATTTTTTTCAGCCACTCGAGGACAACGAGCTGTAAACACAAAATTGACCTTAATTGACCTTATGAAGTTGTTGTGAATGTGGTCATGCAGAAGAAGAAGAAGAAAAGAAGAAGAAGAAGAAGAAGAAGAAGACGAGTCAGAGAAGGTTTTGTTTGTGTTTTATGAAGAGGAAATGCACTCGTGCTTGTTGGAGCTTGTTTTGGTGAAGGTAAACACAACTTTGTTTACATGAAAACTCCCAAACTTTATGTTGATTTACTGACTTGATAGAAAACTGTTTACACGTCCACAGGACATCAGCTGCTCCTTGTCATGTCTGTGGCCACCTGACAAACGTTCAGTCTAATATTGACTCTTGTTTTGGCAGAAAAACGACTCTTTAGCTTCACTACTTTTGTCACGGTGCCATTTGGTTCATTCATGTCTGTAAATGAGGTTGACGTCAAGTAATGAGATGTTAAAATGCACCTGAGACCTGAGCAGCTGCAGAGGTGGTTATAATAAAGAGAAATCCCTGTCACATCATCGTCATCCGTCGTGAACAACAAAATATTGACGAGTGCAGCTTTAGGTTCCAGACGGATCTGCACACATCAAGCTGCTGTTTGTTCAGGGCAAAGTTACAACCCGTCCCACAGCTCAGTTGTCGTGGTTCAACAGCAGCTGAACAGCTTGTTTTTGTCGCCCTCTGGTGGTGGAACTCTTCACCCTGTTGCAGCAGGAGTGCAGGTCTCTGCTGGACGTGGTCGCAGGTGCAGGTGGAGCAGTTTGTCACGTGGTCACTACAGGTATAAGAAACAAGCCGTCCTCATGTGTTGGGTGAAACAGACTCTGTCAGTGGATTCACAGAGAAAAGGACACATTTCTCCACATTTGTGCCAGCGAACATAGAAGGAATTTTAATTTAAGCCTTCACTGGAAATGAGTTAGATTTGCATTGTTTTGGCCTGGATGTGATTCAGAGAGTTCCCGTCCCGGCGCTGACTCACTCTACCTGCTTCCAGTTAACAGGCCACTGTTGCGGTCGCAGATCTCCGTGGTGGAAATTAATTTCTTCCCACTTGTCTTCCAACAATGACTGAGACGTTTTTCTTTTGTCACACAGTGAAACAAACAAGCTCGGAGACGACCAGCTGGAATCCATTTTTGAATTTTTGTCTTCGTGCCCATGTGTGACTTCAAACTAGAGAGAAGCTGCTGATGGACACGTGATGGATAAATGTGCTGTTTCATGAGCGACTCCGGGTCGAGAACACAGTGAGACATGATCCAATCTGTGAGCTTCTATAATGAGCATCTGCAACATCTGGCAGAAGAACTGAAAATGTCTCACGGAACAAAGCCTTATATGGTATAAACAACTGGAGCAAGCGTGCAGATAAACAACATGGAGCCTGGAGTCTGACGGGTAATGACAGGAAAGGAGGACACGCTGCGTCCACAACGACGGAGACGTCAGCTCCATCAGGCCTCATCTGCCGGCTGCTGTTTGGAGATTTCCTGTCTTTGTGTAACCAAAACCATTCAAATCCAAACTGTCTGTGCGTGGACAGGAAGTGAGCAAAGAGAAGCATCTGAATAAGTAAAACAATATTTAATTTTCATCTGAGTTTATGAACATTTTTGGATTTTCATAAATAAAGAATCAGTGCAGATATTTATTCTGTTTGTTGGTGATTGAAGAAGAAGTTTGTTTTAAAAATGGCACAAAAACATCACAGACGTTTCATCAATTGGTATTAAAATGCAGGTTTGTATGAGTCCATTTATTTACATGCTGTTGTTTTTATCTGTATGTCTCCTGTGTGTGTGCATGTCGGCAGGTTTGTGTGTCTGTCTGTGACAGACGGGGGTTCCAGTTCTCCGAGGCTCACTGGATCAAATCCACACACACACACACAGAGGGTCTGGCCTTCCTTCCTAATCTCCTCCATCTCCTCCTCTCAGGACTCAGAAACGTGTCTCTGTGATCTGCGAATCAGAGACAGGAGACGTGAGGCGAGGAAGCAGAGAGAGAAGAAGAGAAAATATCGGCCTGGTTTTTAAGATTTGTGCCAGATTTGTCTTTGTTCTCCAGAGGCACGAGTCTCAGTCGATGTTAATGAGGAGGAGCAGAACAGGACTGTGAACATTTGGTCTGAAACTCTGCAAAAATCTCAGAACCAAAGTCAATCTGACGACTTCACTTCATCATGTAGATTCACTGAGCTTCACACGTTGTCTGTTTAAGGCTCTGTTTGCTTCAGTGAGACGGTTTGTGTGACATCCCATTTTCTTTGACGCCAGTAAAGATGATTTTATAGAATGGAATCAAATAGATCTGAAATGAAGTGAACTGGAGGAAACTGGATTTCCAAACCAACCTCTCCCTCTCTTCTGTAAAACCATTTCCATATAAACATATTCACAGGCTTCGGGCTGCACATCTGAATGTGTCTGCATGCATGTTACTGTGTGTGTGTGTGTGTGTGTTCAGTTCCCTTGACCATCCCTCTTACATCGTCTCTCTCTCTCTCCCATTAAAAGCCTTTGCTCTTGTGTTTCATGGACCAGCGCCACCTCTTTGTTCTTTGTTCGATCTCTCCTGTGGAAGCTGAGACATGAAGTCAACTCAACACTAAACCAGAGGAGGCGGAGAACAACACACGCTCTGAGCGATGTGCAGACATGCGTGCAAGCTAAGGTGTGTACATGAGATGAACACACACACACACACACAGAGGTTGATTCTGGGAGGAGCAGTATTTCTGTTGTTTAGATATTTGTGTTTGACTGTGTGTTTAAAAAAAGAGATATTTGCATCAATACATTAAAATGCATTAAGATATAACATCGTTTTAGAAAACACTGACCCCCCCCCGTCTCCCCATCCCCCACCCGTCCTATGTGAAATCAATGTGCAGTCCAGGTCAACAGGGATCAATGAGCTAATCCAGAAACAGCCTTTTAATCATCGTCCACTAAAATGACTTTAATCCATCGTCCCCACTCTCTGAGACATTCTCCCCACTGACGACGTGTTGTAGAAATGTGTTGTTTACTGTTTTATTTTTCAGCCTAATTCATCACCAGTTTCTCATGTGTTTCACAGTCAAACAAATGATGTAACACATGTATTAACACGTTCACAGTTTTACATACATCCTTTTTTAAATGCAGTCATTTGCGTCGACTTTGGCTGCATTTACATCTCAGAGTGTTTTCTATGGAGGAGGTGGGGACAGCAGTGAAGCCTGGCTCAGTCATTAGCACAACCTCTGCACAGTCACGACCCTGCACATAATGCTCTGATCAATAGTAAATAACCAATCGATTGAATGTCAATACAGGACGATGTGAAAGGGGTCGTTCATAGTGACAAACTCTGCAGCTCAGCGGAGCTTTGACACGTCTGTTAGCTCGTTGTTTTATGGACAAATTTACCATTTTGGTTCATGTTGTTGAAAAAGCTTTAAAAAGCCACTGGATGTTTTTGGTCCAACAGCAAACAGCTGACAGACACACTCAGAGTCACGCTCGTGAACAGAGGAAGCTTTTAGAGCTCGATGTCTCCCTCATGAGTAAATACAGACCATAAACACAGCTGAGGAGAGAGAATATCAGCATCATGTTGCTTTGTGTCCACCTGTTGACTGAGGTGATAATGTGTCAATATTGTTGCACTGCCCCCTAGTGGCCTGACAGTGTTGACTGTGAATGAGCCTCTGGATGCTTGTTCTCTACAGGAACATGATGCTAATCAAGTATTTAATTTATGGCTTTAACCCTTTATTTTTAGATTAACATAACAAACGACCTCCTGTAAATCTGCCCCTTGTGATTGGACGCCTCAGTATGTTGTGATGTCTGATTGCATGTCTAACTTGTGTGTGCGTGTTTACCTTGTTTTGACAGTAGAGAACAGCATCGTGGACGGTGGAGAAGAGACAGGTCTTTGTCACTTTGTCATTTAAGAAACCTCCACACTGCAGGCCGTCCACCACGCAGGCTGGAAGGAGAGAGAGAGAGAGAGAGTGTGAGGACGAGAGAGTGGAGAGAACCTGGGGAGATGAAAGTGTTGAAGCAGGAGAAACAAACTGAAGTGAGAGGACGAGGGAGTGATGGATAATTCCTGGCTACATAAATATTCTCTGCCGTCCCTGTGAGAGCCTGAACACTCACAATAAACTGTTTTCCTCCTGACAGGCCATCAATCCTGAACGGGCTAATTAGAGCTGCAGAAACTGGAGGAATCCTGGAGTCGGAGTTGTAGATTTCAGACCCACATTTTACACCTACATTTGTTGGCTAGTGTCCAAAAACAGACACACACAGTTGATGCTTTGTTGCAGTAAAAACACGTCCATTCCACCAGATCTCTGTGTGTTCTCACTGTAATCTTCTAATGATTCATACCAAACAGAGAGAGCCTGGACTCTGGGAAACACACCAGCTCCTGACTGAACCACTTCCTTCACAGAGACGCTACAATAACATGAGAAAACAGCTACAACAACATCCAGTGGAGCTGGAAGAATTCAGATTGTGTGTGGCTCAGCGGGTCTCCAAGGTCGGCGCCAAAATACATGTGTGTGTGTTACAGTTTGACGGGGGCTCACGGGCGTTCACAGTGGAAAGAGCTGACTTCATCACAGAGAGGCAAACGGAGTCTTATTCTGTTTTCTTTTTACCACAGAAAGCAGATCTGAAGTCACATGAACAGCTGTTAAAGGTAACTTCTCTGATGACTTTCTCTTAAACATACAGTTATAAAGAACGTTCAGTCTCATCGTTTCCTGGTGATGTGGAGGGACTTACTCTGGCAGCCGGACAGAACCACCTCGATACCGATCTCACCGTAGTCTCTGCGGATCTGAAACACACACAGCAGCACAGGGCAAAGGTCAAACCGGGGTCACGACATCAGTCCCATAATTCAGTTTACAGTAATTAAACAGCCAAATGAGAAGAACAGGAGGATGAGCTTTAACTGGACGACGTTCACAGAGCAAAGATAAAAGGATCAGAGTCACTAATGGTGTTTCCCTTCTGCTCCGGGGGCCAGGTCCTTATCTGAGACTGGGAGGAATTTCATTATCAGCTATCAACAGTTGGTCTGATTCTTCTTTAAAAGACGTTTTTTAATCCAGTTTAGCAGACAAGAAAGTAGAAAGTAACCATGTTAATATATCAGATAAACAAATGTGTCCATGTGTGAATGTGTGTGTCCATGTGTGAGTGTGTGTGTGTACCTGTGTGAGTGTGTGTGTCCATGTGTGTCCATGTGTGAGTGTGTGAATGTGTGTGTACCTGTGTGTACCTGTGTGTCCATGTGTGAATGTGTGTGTCCATGTGTGAATCTGTGTGTACCTGTGTGTCCATGTGTGAGTGTGTGTGTACCTGTGTGTCCATGTGTGAGTGTGTGTGTCCATGTGTGAGTGTGTGTGTCCATGTGTGAGTGTGTGTGTCCATGTTCGTACCCTGCACAGAGTCTTGACGGCCACCGTGTCCAGGAAGTTGACAGGGCTGAGGTCGAGGACGATGGCTCTGGGCAGCGAGGGGTCGGGCTCAGGGTCGACCTCAATGACAGCGATGCCGTTCTTCACTGGCTCCACCTCCTGTAGGGGAGGAGACATGACGCACAGAGGTGAATCCAGAGATGATGAATAACAGTCGAAGGTTACTGCAGAACCAGACATTTTTTTAAACCAACACAAGGTGTTCAGAGACTCATGAATCGTCTCCAGTGAGTCTCCGCTCGTCCTCACCATGTCCTCGGCGTTCCTCTTGGCAGCTTTCTTGGCCTTCTTGGCCAGTTTCTTCTCATGCCTCTTCCTTTTGGCCTCGAGCTTCTTCTTTATCGACAGCATCTTGGTGATGTTGAGGCCGCACTGAAAGAAGCAGACGATCACAGTGAAGCTCACAGTCAGTCAAATCTCACCTGAGACCTTCATCATGACTTTTTGATTCATCGGCTGTGTCTCTCTAATCTGTGCTTTCTGTTGCAAGAAGCTCAAGATCTTCAGCAACAAACCACAGAGCAGCTTGTTAAACCCAAACATGGAAAACAAATGTTACACAAATGACTATTGTGTCACAACAGGTTGTAATAGACAGCCACAAAACCTCCATTAACACCCGTCTGATACAGGTCATTATGCTATTAGTCAGAATGTGGGCTTGAGCTCATTGACTGGGTGAGGCAGCTGTGGTTGGTGGAGCCTGACGGAGCGATGACACACGACCACAGGACGATGCTGCAGAGCCAGTTTGAGCTGCTCAGGAAGCTTGAAGGTGTTTGTGTGAAGTAAAAAGAAATGAACTGTGAAATTTGTTTTCCTGCAATTGACAAGAATTAAACAGAGGTTTCTCTAACTTCTGTTGAAACAGTCTGTTTATAGACTCAAATCATTTTCATATAAATGCTGATCATTTCTATTTCTAACAACTTGTAGGAATGATTTATGACCGTGAATAAAGTTGGTAATTTTATAACATGGCCGGGCATGGACACTTGGTTATGGTGAGTCTGTGTAAAGCTGCTAGAATAAAGTCAGTTAACTATAAAGGTGAGGTTCACAAAGTCTGTCTGAAAACAGTATGAGAGCATTAGAGCCTGCTGTAATTATCATCCTGTTTGTAAGAGCAACAGCTGGTTCATTATATGTGTGGGCACTGGACTCATTTTAATAGACCTGAAAAACTGTCAACCTCTTTGCAACAAGTGGGAAAATTCACATTGGGATCAGCAAAGAACTGGAAACCAAAACCAGGCAGGAAGAAGAGAGACTTCCTGATCCATAGCAGAGTCACTGTAGATGGTTCTGAGCTCTTCATGATGGGATGTAAACGAACGGAACATTCCAGCATCTCGTCTGTGTTTAAATCATCTTCATATGAAGGAGCTTTCGTACCAAATGCGGAGGAAACTCCTGTGCACTGAGCGAGGACTGAAGCAGGAAGTGGAAGAGTCATCAGCTGATCAGACTTTAATTGTTTGTTTTCATGATGTTTGTCCATTAATAAAATGTCTGCAAAGTGGACCAGAATTTGATTACAGACATTCAAGCCTTCCTGCTTCATGTTAGCATCTCAAACATCTGGACGTCCACTGTTACACCGTCTGATAGGAAAGACAGCTCACGTAAAAATCAGATTATGATCTCTCTTGGTTGATTGATGTTTACTCTAAAAACGTTCTCATGACGTCACTAGTTTTACTTTCAGAGAACGAGCAGCGACTGATGTCACCTTTCACGAGTTCAAGGAAAAGATTCCCCAAATCTGAGTCGTCTCCTCACCAGGGCGACCGATTGGAGCAGATACGCCGATCCAAAAATTCCCAGAATTCACCTTGTAAACAAACGTGCAGGCTCTGCCAGTCAACAGCAGCTCAGTGAAAGCTTGTTTGTGCATCAAAGATTAGAGAGAAAAGAGCGAGACGGCGGCTTTGACACGCTGACATTCTAATGAATGAGACGTTCCATTATCTCCCTCCCTCATTCAGCGTCGGCTTCTCAGCCTCCCTCCATCTTTTGTCATCTTTTCCTACCTTCCCTCAATCTGTCTTCCTGTTCGCCGCAAAGAGACGTGACAGAGGAGGAGGAGGAGGAAGGAGGGGGGGGGGGACGGAGAAGGAGGGGGGGTGTTCAAACAAAGCTTTAAGAGAAGAAAGGAGAGGAGAAAATGGTGGGATGACATTTTGAACAATGTCTGTCACGGCCCTGATGTGTGAATTGGTGAAATGTGGGGTCAGTTATTAGTGTGTCAGAAGTGATGTTTGTAAGAGAGGAGTTAATTGCACGGAAATTGTGACAAGTGAGATTGTTGCTGCAGTTTTCTCTGTGTGTGTGTGTGTGTGTAGCTGTGGTGTGTTTGTCTGTGTGTCCATATAAATCTTGACTTGTGTGTCCATCATACTGTGTTTGTGTACCTGATACTGCTTGTTGGGGGGGGGGATGTTCACATGGATATATTAAAACTATTAAAGTGTTTTTTGGAAAGACATTTAGTCACTTTACAGAAGAGTGTGTGTGTGTGTGTGTGTGTGTGTGTGTGTGTGTGTGTGTGTGTGTGTGTGTGTGTGTGTGTCCTCACCTTCTCTCCGAGGGCACCTTCGTACATCTCAGCGTTGGCAAAGTAGAGTGTGGCCGAGGAGCGAAAGACCACAATCCCCGGCACCTGTCTGGCCTGAAATCAATCAGTCAGCTGATCAATTAAACAGGCACATCAATGTCTGCATTGTTAATTTTTAATCAACAAAATCTTGGGACTTGTTTCATCGTCTTGAGAATAAACATCTTGGCTTGTAAACTGCAAGAATGAACAAAGAGTTGTAGGCCAGTTTACTCAGGTTACACCAATAGTGTTTTTTCAAATTACACATCAGTGAGAAATTAATTAGCATAATTAACTAATTATTCAGTGATGGATCGTGTTAATTAATTCCTCATTTAAAGGCCTCATCACCCTCAGGCTTTACCTTTCATTGAGTAGGTGTGAGATTCAAAATACAAAAAATACAGGTGAACTAAATAAATGAATATATAAAGTTTAGGCTCCTTTGTGTTTGTCTAATTGTTCTGTTCATCTCTGGACCAGTGCTCTGTTTCAGCTTATTTAAATATAACGTGCCGTACCTGGCTGTAGTCCTCCACCGGCCTGTAGATGTCAGTGTCTGGGACCTGGCCCAGCAGAGAGTACGTAGGTCTGCAAGACACAGGACAGAAAAACAGTTTGTGTTTAGGTGTGGCCCAAAGAGAAGGATTGACTTGTTGTAAATGATTATCGTTCATTGATGTATAAATGTGTGTAACATGTGTTCCTACAGCTGTGTCCTGAAGACGACGGTGAGCAAGGAGA
>JBBMOC010000610.1:0-26895 GCA_037975185.1 Centropyge bicolor
TGTATAATGTGTAAAAAAAATTATTTCACTAAAGTTGGTAAACTTAACTTCATCTCAACAAGCTGAAACAGTGAAATCCATCCTACGTCTTAATGCAGTAATACAGGACCTGAAACTTCTTTTACTTTTGCTTCTTTAATCCATGCTATATCACAGTGTGGTATATCTCCCATCATTACTCATTTAAACTCAGTAAAGCATGATGTTTAGTCCCGCCCCAGCTCCATCAGTACAGTGAGACATCCCTGATTTTCTGTGTAGAACCTGGAGTACACTCTGTGTGTTTGGAATGAATAGNGTTTTTTTATTTGTGAAATGCATCCTTCTCAGCAGAGATCTGTCCTACTTCTGCCTGTGCCAGTGGAACAGACTGGGCTGCTCACAGGCTCCAGCCCACCAGGAGAGCTGAAGAGGAGTCTGTGAGGAATACCAGAAGCATGCAGGAATCATCATCTACTTCTCTGCATACATTTGCTTTGATATGAATGTATACTTGAACAAACATACACAAACACATGGCACACATGGTTGCAGATTCAGTAATAAGACTTGCTCAATGTCTCAGTTACACACTGACGGGTATTTCCCTTCTGAGTATTCCTACTGGTCACCAACAGTGATTTTCTCCCTGTGCATGTGTGTGTTGTTACAGGTGCCTCTTCTGTGTGTGGCCATTCAGCACGGTGACCTGCAGAGTGTGCGTTACCTCCTCAAAGAAGCTCGTATCGCTGTGCCACAGGAGCCATCCAACAACAACCCAGCCATCCTGGCAGCACACTACGGCCATGCCAGCCTGGTCAAAGAGCTGCTGGACTCCATACCTGGTAATGGAAGCAGAAACAGCTCAACATTCACAATACATGAAACAGGGCTTTCCATTTTGTTATAACATATATTTATTCATTCTTACCTTGAAGGCCTGTGGTCGTCCTGCATATCTGACACGATTAGTTTATTTGGAACTCATTTATCATTTCAACTTCAGCGATCCATTCAAACAATGCTATTTTTACATAGTTTTACTTTGAGTAGTGTCTGTACTTAAATTCAGCTGCCATATCATTCATTCATGTTTAAAACGAGTACAGTGAAAACTCAAATACAGTAGGATGTAGAAAGAACACATATGATAGATACCAATAATAATGATAAATAACCAACTTTGTATATGCAGCCTTGTTTAACTACATATATGCTCGTAGATAAAACTGAAAGAGAAAACAGAGAGAGAGGGGAAACGAGGGGAAAGAGAGAGGGAGGAAGAAAAATAAAGTAAAATTGAAAATACAAGAGTGGGGTAGAACTAGGACGAGATATAGCTTCTGGAGATCCCTCATTGCTTTGTCAAGCTCATTACAGGACTCCACCTCTTCAGAAATGTTGGTCTTTGCAGCCTTAATGCGCAAGTGATTTGTTCCATCTTGTACAGTTCCCATATTTATTTAATCCACATGTTATATGTTGGTGGTTCGGGGTTCAACCACCTAATTGTAGTACATTTAATCACAGCTCCCAAAAGGATTAGTAATAGGTAAAATTTGCTTCAGGGGTTGCTCCGAGGAGAATCACCCTTGGATCTTGGAGCTTGTTGTGATGGAACAGTGCACTCATGTCATCTAACACATCCTTCCAGAAGTTGCTTAACTTCGAGCAGGACCAGAAAATATGAGTGTGGTTTCCAATGTGTTGTCCACAGTTTCTCCAACACTTGTCTGAATCTGATGGAGCCCACTTTATCCCAAATATTAGAATTAGTCGTCAAATGTGTCTCACTACAAACTTCCCTCCAGGTGTCTACTGAAATATCTGTTCATTTCAAACTCCCATTTCTCCTCTATTTCTAAAGTATTGTTTGTCATTGATTGGAGGGTTGAATACATTTTTGCAATTAGTTTATTTAATAGCATTTTTATGGTGTGATGATGAATGATTTTAAAAAAAATGACAATCTGCCAAAACATCAATGAGAAAATCATCTTTCTAACAGAAAACGAAGGTCAGGTCATGATGGAGAGTTAATGCATGAAACCACTGACAGAGTGTGTGCAGTGCAGTCTGTGTGTGGTTAATGATGAAACGTCTGCAGACTGATCTCAGACCAACACCAGTCTGTCTCTGCCTCCCTCCCAGGTCCATGTCTGAGGAGAGACCTGCTCAACTGGATGCTGGCCACGTCTTGCCAGCAGGGCCACTTGGACGTGGTCCGACTGCTGGTCCATGGTTACGACGCTGATGCCAAGGACTGTGCCGTCCACAGCGATGAGTTTGCTGTCATCAGTGGGCTGCCGCTGTACGCTGCTGCACAAGCAGGTAGGAAGACACACACACATACAGTCATGGGAAAAAACTAGGACACTGTCTGTGTGGTTTTAACATATCTGCTCATATGGATATTTAATATTAATTTTAACAATACTGAGAGGCTCAAGTCATATAAAAAACAAGACAACCTTCTTATGCCAAAGAGTTGTATCAGTTTTTCTGAAACAACTATGTACAGACGTCAGTTCATGCAAATGAGGTAACACAAAGTTGGGTGTTTGACTGAGACTGAAAATAGACATCTGGTTTGGTGCAACATTCCCCTGCTGCTGCCCCTGTGGTGTAGCAGATCTGCTACCCGTTCAGCTGTCCCTGGGGACACATCTCAAAACCTCAGACCATCACTTGGACTCGTGGCTCGTCACTTGTGTTGGCCAGCTGTGTGTATGTGCCACGGTTCATGGTGTATTCTGTAGCTTATGGGAAGAGTGTTTTACAGATCTTGACTAACACTGTGGTCTTCACTGAGACTGCTGTAACATAAAGCTGAACACTGTCCAGGTCTTCCAGCTGTTTGCAGCTCCATGCTTTTATTTTTTCTTCATATGTGGTTTTATTTTATTAAATTGTCCAGGATGCAGTCATCTTGTTGGAATAAACTTTACTGCCATGCTTCCGTTCAGTGTGAGCGCCACACTGTGGCCGGTCACTTCCTGTTGGCAGTGTGAGCAGTGTGAGGTTCTGCCTGTGCACAAAGGCCAATTACAACATGGAGTCTGAGTGAATATAACATATTACACCAGTGCAGGGCAGAACATGAGACGCCAGTGAGCTAACCAGCACCAGGACCCAGAAACTGAACCAGCTAAATGATCTCAGATGATCTCAGATGATTGTAAAGCAGATTGTGTTAGTTTACAACCAAGTCCACAAACTATGTGCTACACTAAATCTATACTGATGCATGTGTTCTATATGGTGTTGTATACCACAGTGCCCTGGATGCGGTTGAACTTTATTGATCCAGAGATGTAAACATGAATTGAACAAGAGCTTACTTTGAATTAAAGTTACTTAACTCTATGTATAATTCTACTGATCTGACAAGTGCTGCTTCACCAGCTGAGCAGGAAAACTCAAGGTACAAACACATGTCAAATCAGTTTTCTCGACCAATTGTAGCGGAGGGGCGGGGCTTACACAGACCGACCTCCAGTTAACCACGAACATAAACTGCTCCGAGCGGTTCACAGACGCAGCGTAAGTTGCCATGACAACACACCTCGAGTCAAACCTATCCACCTTCGTAGAACGGGTTAATCAGGAAGTTACCCCCGACGTCACCAAGTTACTCCTGAACTTACCCCGACAAGCCAGTTACCTTGCTTTGCAGTACAGGCCACTTGTCTGCCACAGTGTTGAAGTCAGGTGCAAAGATGACAGTGCTGCACTTCAAATGACAAAATCCATACCTTGGCCAGTGAAGCCTAAAAGCCATGTATGTACTGGTGGCAGATACTGTGTGAGCCCCACATCACGGCTGGTGGTGGGTGAGTGGTGGTGTGATGGACTGACTGTGTTCTGTGTTGCAGGTAATGAGGAGATCGCTCACTTCCTGCTGCAGAATGGAGCCAGTTTCTCCTCATACACCCTGATGGACCATCCCGCCTTCACCAAGCACCTCCTCAGACTGAAACTACAGGAGACCTCCGGCACAGAAGGAGAGCAGGTCTGTGTTCTGGAAAGGACAATGATGATTGGCAGATGAGGGCACCATCATTAATCAGGGTTAATATATATATATGTATATATACAACATTGTTAAGGTTTTGACCCCTTCAGAGAGCTCTGAAGGAATTTAAAAAACCTTAGTCAGCAGTATGTCTACACAGTGCTCTCCTCTGTGTGACTTTTTTTTTTGTTAAAAAGCAATCTAGGCATAGGCAAGTTTTCATATCTGAATACAGAAAATGTTCATGTAAACGCCAAAGTTTCTGCAGCACACTCATCCTTGATTGTGAATTGGAAATCCATCAGTGGAAATTAAGAATAAGTCAATAAGTCCAGGATTTAAATACAAAATTCAATGCAAATACTTTTCCTCCCGTGTTCCCAAAAATACATTGTTACATTCTATAAAATTGCAGGTTCAAAATATGGTGATATTGTTCTTGGTTTTGGCATAACATTACACATTACAGATATTTTGAGTCAGAGTTGTTTGAGGTAGTCCTGGGTAAATCTACTTTGTTCTCTGCCCTCTGTGTGTGTGTGTGTGTCTGTGTGTGTGTCTGTGTGTGTGTCTGTGTGTGTCTATGTGTGTCTATGTGTGTCTGTGTGTGGTGTGTGTGTGTGTGTCTGTGTGTGTGTGTGTGTGTGTGTCTGTGTGTGTCTGTGTGTGTGTGTGTGTGTGTGTGTGTGTGTGTGTGTGTGTGTGTGTGTGTCTGTGTGTGTCTGTCTCTGTGTGTGTGTGTGTCTGTGTCTGTGTCTGTGTCTGTGTCTGTGTCTGTGTCTGTGTGTGCAGGCTGTCAGTGTGTGTTGGAGTGGTCTGCAGCTGCCCTGGTTGGAGCTGGACTGGTTCATGGACGTGTCATCACGTATCACCCACCTGGATCTGTCCTCCAACAGTCTGGCTGCTCTGCCCTCGGTGGTGCCCTGGGGTCTCATCCGTCTACACACTCTCGATCTGTCTAACAACCTGCTGAAAGAGCTGCCAGCTGCTCACAGCTCCCAGGAGGTTATTTGCTCCAGGTACACATGGCAGGACATTGTCTGGCCTTGATGCAGCTCAGACTATTATATTTTCAGTCATTGTCCTCCATCTTGGTGAATGTCCTCCAGTTAATTAAGATAAGATTCTTTTATTCGTCCCACAATGGGAAAAGTTCCACTGTAGAACAGCAAAGAGCACAGAGCACGGCACAGAGTCGATAGATGGTACATAAGCAATATAAACAAGAAAAGTATTAAACAGTATGAACAATTTAAACAAGGCTAAATTAGTATCAACAGACTAACAAGAGAAATATACAATATGAAATATGGGAAAAGTACAGTCAGGTCCATAAATATTTGGACACTGACACAGTTTTCAGTATTTTGGCTCTGTACACCAGCACAATGGATCTGAAGTTAAACAATCAAGATGTGCTTTAAGTGCAGACTTTAGCTTTAATTTGAGGGTATTTACATCCACATCAGGTGAACAGTGTAAGAATCACAACATATTTTATATGTGCCCTCCACCTCCAATACTTTGTATTGAGAGTTGACCTCACTTGATTCCAAACACACATACTGCACTTGAAATGAACTCTAGGCCTTTTATCTGCTGCTTGTAATTGAAATAATGAGGGAATAATAGATATATAGAAGAAACTAAGCTCTCTGTCCAAACCTCCCTCCTTCCTGTGCCTCAGTCTGCAGCAGGTGAATCTCTCTCAGAACCACTTCACCAGTTTGCCACCTGGACTTCTCCATCTGACCCAGATCAAGAGACTTTCTGCTTCCAAGAACCAGCTCACAGACCTGTTCGACATCCCCACCAGTATGTTCGCAGCTCATATATGACATCATCGTATTTATGTAGACAGTAAACATTAGATTTGAGTTCAGCTGAATTTCATATCCAGGGCCTCTCTACAGGACGGGGCCACCAGATGAAATAACCATGCAGGAGCCAGTGTCTCCTGGTGCCTTATGGGCTCAAGTTGCCCTGTCTGCGCATACATCCATACAGTGTTTCACATTCATCACATTCCCATATACTGAAAGTATTGAAAGTTTTATCTCTTAGCAGTATTATACATGGCTCCTCCATTGATAACCAAGTTTCTATATAGTACATAAAAGAAACTCTCACACAATATCATATTATTCTACAGCATTATCCCACGTATACAAAATGTCATGACATGTTTTAAATCTGTAAAAGAATCTTGAATAGCACCACAAAGAATCAGTCTCAGATTACACTATCACTTCACTATAAAGGCAGGATTGTTCACATAGTGCAAACTGTCAGTATCTAACGTGATATCACTCAGTTTCACATTGAGTTTATTCATTACACTATGTGCTGAATAGTTTCTATATGTTCAGTGGTTAAGACGGAATTGCCTGTTTTGAGAAATGATAATGCCGTGTTACTCATCTCTGAGTCCTTGTTCACAGCTTGGATATAGTAGAAATCAACATGCATGTTATTACATTGATGTCAACATGTTGTATCAGATATATGGAGGTTGCTATGTATTTGCTGTTTGCTGTTATTTGCCCTTAATTTATCATTTGAACAGGTCTGATGTCGACTGCTTGTGTGCTTTAATCCCACTCTGTCAGCTACAAACTGGATCGGTCTTCGTAAGCTGGAGGAGCTGGATGTGTCTGACAACAGTCTGACCAGTCTGCCTACAACCGTCCTGCACTGTCTGAAGTCCCTGAGCTTCCTTAATGTGTGCAGGAACAAGCTGAGCACCTTCCCTGACCCCTGGGCCTGTCCACTGGTAAGAAGCTACACGCAGGAACCATCCACTGCCTGTTTGTATACTGATGCATTTAGGTCGGCCATCTTTAGGTCGGCCATCACCTCAACTGGTATGTTATGTTTTGATTGTTACACTAAGTCATGAAAATGCTGTTTGAGAGGCTTTTCAACAAGGACAAACATTTGAAGAGGACAACAAGTCCTCATACAAAGTGACAGCTGACATTTACTTTCATCATATTGAGGCTGTCTATGTTTTTTAAGCAGTCAGTGAATTAAAATGACTTGCCATGTAATAACATAAACTTCTTTGTCCTCCTGTGCAGAAGCATTGCAAAGCTTCCTTCAATGTGATCGAGAGTCTTCCAAACACTATCTCCATCTTCTGGAGGACTCAGCTGCAGGAGGTGGACTTCTCTGAGAACAGCCTGAAGGAGCTGCCCTCGTACATCTTTGAACTGGAGGTAGGAGCCGTCACCTGGAGCTCTCGTTGTACAACTGTATGGACACCAGTGCAATTCAATAGTTAAAGTCTACGTATTAAACAAAAATCAATTCATGTGTGATCTGTGAAGTCGCCTCTAGATGGCACTATTGCTACACTACACACTGTAGTGACGCCATGTTTGTGTCTGATTTGCATTCTTGTTCTGCAGCTCAGAAGCTCCAGGAGATAGTTTACAAGTTAGATGAAAAATATTTAGTTCACTTCACCAACACTAATGATGGAAAGGTTTTGGGATTGGATTGTTGAGCTCTTCAATAGAATTTCAAACCAAATAAGGATTTTGAAAAGTCCAGTGTGTGAATGTAGCAGCAGAGCAGAGAGGCACAAAAGTCAATGAAAAAGGAAAGAACAAAAAGTGCAGTATTGTACAGCCGTGGGCCTCATCCAAGAAACACTCATGGAAACAGATTCGCTCTGAAGTTAGAGTTTAAATGTTTGACTTAAATCTAAATAATAAAATATGGTATAGATTAAAACAATGAAAATGTATATTCTGTGCATTAGTGTGAGAAACATCAGGGCTGCCAGTTCACTGAGAAGTTTTGTGTCTCCTTTATTTGATTTCATTGGCATTATACATTTGAGTAGTTGTTGATAACTTGTGACACTCAAACAGCTGCAGAGAATGAAAGTCAATGTCCAGGAAACATTTTCATCCTAAACCTTGTGATGGAATGTATTGTGTTATCCACCTCTGTGACCGTCACCATCCTGCCTCTTATTCTCACCAGGCTATCTTTAGTCATTGAACGTCACGTGAATCCTCTCCTCTTTCTTTCTTTCACCTTATGACTCCACTCTGATAAATACTGCACTGACAGTACTATAGTCATTTTAATTTTGCCTAACATCACAACCTACAGTGCTAGATGTGCCGTTCTTGTCTGATGACTTCCAGTGCTTCCTCTTGTTGTGAATGAAACGTGGCCAGTGGAGCAGAACACGCTGCCTTATACAGGAAACCCATCAACAGTTTCACTCTTCAAGTTGAAACTAATTATTTACAATAACGTTCTCACTCTGTTTTGGAAATGTTGTATGAACAAACCTTTCAGACAAAAATCATAGGTAATTGAGATTTAAGAATACAAAAGTGTTCTTGCTTGAGGCTGAATGACCTCAGTGATATTTAAGCATTCAGACATGAGAGAATAGACAGAATTGACATCCTCCAGTCCTCAGTGGTCGGCCTCAGTGCTCCAGGCTTGTAGTCCAGCATAAACTCTATTAAGTGATCATTCATATTCTGTGTGTGAAGTATGAAGTAATCAGGACAATATGTTAAGATCAAAGTCTTTCTTTCCTAAGAAGTCAGTGCCATCCAATAACCAGTGGTTACATGATATATTCTGCATCTCTCCATGGATCATATAAAGAATGCTGTGGTTCAGTGATCGTGCTCTAATCAGTCTGCAGGAACGCTGACCAATGAAACAGTCAGCCAGCTCCAGCCAGCTCTCTGTGTATTCCTTGAAAGGACAATGTGAATGTGTGGTTTACACTATCTCACCCCTCCTCCCACTCGCCCTCCCATCAGGCTCTGGTCTCGTTGAGACTGTGTGGGAATCGCATTGCGACACTCCCAGCCCCCAGTAAATGGAAATGCTGTCGGCTCAGGACCCTCGATCTTTCCAGGAACCAGCTGGGCAAGTAGGTCCACGCAGATGCTCACTTCCCTCTGTGTGTGTGTATGTGTGTGTGTGTGTGTGTCCACTGTCTGCTGGAGTCAGCTGTTACTGAACAACTCAGCTGTTCTCCATGAAGTTCATTCAATGTGTGAACACATTATGCAGCACTGCACACTATGTCTGCCAGTCAGTCAGTCAGTCAGTCAGTCAGTCAGCCAGCCAGCCAGTCAGTCAGCCAGTCAGTCAGTCAGCCAGCCAGTCAGTCAGCCAGCCAGTCAGTCAGTCTGCCAGTCAGTCAGTCAGTCAGCCAGTCAGCCAGTCAGTCAGTCAGTCAGCTGTGAAGAAGAATTTGTGATAAAATGTTCTTTTCAATTAAAAACACATTCACTCTGCTCTATGGTCGGGAGTTATAACAGTTTGTATTTGAATCTAGTTTGAAATCCACTGATTAAATTTGAATACCTTCTGAAATATAATGAGGTTAAACTTACACTAATTTGCTGCTACTCAAAGGTTCACTTTAGGTCTGTTATCGTCTTTGATGGATCAATAGGCAGAAACACTGCATATGTAACCTGCAGCCTAATTAATGTGTCAACCTGAAGGTGGAATTACCCGCAGATGATGTGAAATCTTGATTCAATCTGTGTAGGTGTCTATTGAAAGAAACGTCTGGAGCTTGCTGACTTTGCTCATCTTCAATCCAAATACTGGAGGTCCTGATGATATTAATGTATCAGTATGATACATGTAACAGTTTAGCTGGACACTCTGACATCTGGAATTGGCAGAGTGAAATCAGCTGATCAGCATTGAGTCACTCCCGGTTGTTCAGTGATGTTTCAGAGTGGATCTTTGGCTGATCACAGACACCAGCTGCAAATAGCACATCAACTAGTAAACAACAGCCAAAAGCTTCATGTTGTCTTTGGTGTCAAGCTGCAGCATCAAGCAGTGGAAGCAACAGTATAGAAGAAGTGAAAAGCTACAAGCAACATTGGAGATGAGATTTGAAACAGAATTTAGCTTTAGTCCAGTCATGATAGGAAGTGCAGACTAATTGGATCTAATGCAGCTTGTTACCTCCGACAAGGAGGTTCTGTTTTTGCCGGCGTTGGTTTGTTTGTTTGTTTGCAACATAACTCAAAAAGTTATGGACAGATTTTGATGAAATGTCCTTTCTGGGACAAGGAACAAATGATTAAATTTTGGAGGTGATCCAGAAAACCACCATTACAGAAATGTGGATTTTCGGGTATAACTATTAAACTAAAAATGATATCAATGTGTGTAAGCTGGGGGAACTGTGCTGCTTGGCGGAGGTCTGCACTCTCCCAGTGCTATTCTAGTTTGGTTATAGCACTGTTTATTTAATGTATTACTACACCAGTTGTATGCAGATTTGTACTGAATATTATTTACTGTATAATACTAGCATTAAGGTAGAGGTCTTGCCTCTCTCTTGCTCTGTACTTGTGTCATTTTTAGGACAATTGGTATGTTTATAGATATTTCTAGATAAGTATAATAAGTATAATAGGCGGTACAATATACTGCCAGTGCAGTTTGTAGATGGCAGCTATTCACTTCTTTTTAATACTAGTGTGCTTGAATTCAGTTGACTTGTTACTGTATTTTAAATTGTGTCTTTTAGAACAGAGGAGGGACCCAAAACCAGGAGGCTGGCCTTCCTGACGACATGGAACAGGAGGGACCCAGATCCAGGTAGATCTGCTTTACCTTCATGGGAATAATTCAGCCCTAATAATAATGCTAATAATGTGGACTTGCTCATGAATCAGGACTGTGTGGTCAGACTAACATATTGTTGGAGGGTGAGGTGAGACCTCTTTAACCTCCAGTTCTCTCTCTAATGGTTTTTATCTTTCTCTCATATTTTGGCTGTTGCAATAGACATTTGATATAATGACATACAATATTTGCCTGTTCTCATTGATGAGCCCAAAAAATGAGTCAGGCCTATTAGAAATTGTTGTAGCAATTCTCTGTTTCCTTTTCCTGTCTTATTAAAGCAGGGGTAGGTCATGTATGTTAGAAACATTTTTGCTGCATTTGTTGAATTTCTCTTTATGTTCCCATGGCAATCATGAACTCAACTGCTCTGAAAACAAAGAGAGACAGACCTGGTATCTGTGTCAGTCGTGGACCTGTAATAAGCCCGTCCAGAGGAAAGTGCATGCTAACTTGACAGCTAACAAAAGGCACGCTGTGGAAGATGCTGACATCTTTTCTTCCTTGGAAATGTTTGGCACAAATGTAGCCGAGCGCAGGTCCATAAACCAGCTCCTTTATTTAATGCTAATAATAATAAAACACTGATGTGCTGCTCCTCTCCCCAGCGCTGCCAAAGTGAACTCGTCCTCCAGCAATATTCAGGCCGAGCACAGCCATGTGTTTCTGGGGTTTGGAGGCAGCCCTGCAGGGAAGAGATGTTTGGAGACTTTTGAAATCTAGCTTACTGTTGCTCATCTCATTTTATTCAAAGTGGTTCATTCACCCTGTTGGGAACCACTGCTCTAAAACACAACTGACTTCAGGTTCAGGTCAACAGACAAACTGCCTCTAACCTCCCATTTGAACTGAACCGTCTCTGACCCCGTACTTCAAACTAACCTCTTGATATATGGAGCTTGTTGGAAGTTAACCCCACCTGTGAGGAAGACTTCAGGGCAAAGTGAGTCCCTTAATTACTCAACTCTGTCCAGCCTGGGTCATGTTTATCTCTCATCTAATGAAACTGATGCCGGTCGACTAACTGCACAATTATCCAGTAACAAATGTGTTTTATTTGTGTTAGTTTTACACAGTGTTTCACAGAGATCACATCCTGCCAAGAATCCATTTGTGTGGAAGATGCTGACATGCTTTTCTTCCTTGGAAATGTTTGGCACAAATGTAGCCAAACACAAGTCACATGAACCAGTTCCTGTCTTGGCTACATTCTAATAAACTGTGTGTGTGTGTGTGTGTGTGTGTGTGAGAGTGAGAGTGAGAGAGTGATGCACTGGCTGTGTGTGTGTGTGTGTGTGTTTGTGTGTGTGTGTGTGTGTGTGTGTGTGTGTGTTAAAGCCTACGTGCTGTGACCCTCTGCTACGGCTCTGTCTTCGCAGTGTGTCCCGTACAGTTTCCCATGATTCTGCGGGATTCACTGGAAGTGCTTTTTTTGAATGACAACCAGCTGGAGTGTGTGCCCCAGTCAGTGTGTGGTCTGCACAGCCTCACTGAGCTCTACCTCTCCAAGTGAGTCTCTCTCTCTCTCTCTCTCTCTCTCTCTCTCTCTCTGTCTGCCAACCTTCTCCTGCATGCCGTCCCTCCGTCTCACTCATGCATGAAGTCCCAGATCTGTGGTTTCTTGTTTCAGCCCTTACATTGACCAGTGATGTCTGAGAGGTGCAGCACAGAGACACTGCAGGTGTAGAGTCTCGTTCTGACTGCCAGGGGCCACGCTTGTCCCCGTCAGTGCTCAAGATAAACATGTACAACACAACTGTTTGTGGCTGCTAGAACATTTCTTCATACATTTGTAAAGATTCCCTGTAGCAGACACTGGAGGCTACACTCACTGACACTCTGCAGGTGCTCACAGAGCTGTTCATTGAAGCTGAGTAATTCCTGGAAGGAGCCTCACAGACAGTAGCACCACTGATATTAAGAGATTAAATGTTGCCTTTTCTAGCATCAATGCAGCACATCTTAAAGATTATTCTAACTTTAACATCAGTGTGCTGCTAATTTTCACTGTTTTCACTTTCACTGTTTGTAAGTTCATCTCACATCCTGTGTTCCTGTAGACAGTGTTGCATTTAAAGGGATAAACTAAGCACAATCACGCACATGAATTTCAGTTCAAATGACCAAACAACATGTCAGTTAAAAATCACAAACAACATGTTGTCAGTTAAAAATCTCAGAATCCGCTGTGGGGGTCAGAAGCTGGTCAAATTAACCCTGACACATTGCATTGCCTAAATAATTGTTGTCAAATGTTAAAGGTCAGTTTAAAAAATTGCAAATCTTTGGCTTGGCCACCCAAATGAGTTCAGCCCCCGGGAACCACAGCGTGGTATGAGGTCAGTCCTCCTGCACAGCTGTGTGCAGCTGTTTTAAACAAGCAGCAAACGACTGTGCTCTCACACACCACCAGAGTGACGGAGCTGTTTGGGAAGTCATGGATCCACAGCATCCTGCTTCTGCCAGAGAGGGATTGCACAACATAGATTGTATAAATCTGACTGTTTCTTAAACTGGGGATCAGGGACCCTGGCAGGCTCTTCCAATGGATGTGCATCTAAATGAAATTAGGAATAAAGTATATCTATGAAGCTATTCAAAGCTGACAGTAGGATTTAGACGACAGCAGCTCTGAACATGCTGTCTGTTATTGTCAGTTGTTGTGATGTTGTCTCACCCTGCTCTCTCACCGGAACAGTAATGTGGGAATCCGGGAGCTTCCGGCAGAGCTCGGTCAGCTCTCCAACCTGTGGCAGCTGGACATTGAAGACCTCAACATCACTAATGTCCCCCAGGAAGTCAGAAAAGAAGGTACTGTCTGAATGTCTTCACACACCCTCAACTGACTCTTCAAAAGGAAAGGACCTGTTAACGGCCAGTTGACGGGAGGAACGATTAAAGAAAGTGTCACTGTTCATATGGACACCTGACTGTGTGAAGACTGATTTGAAAAACTGTGAACTTGTCCTTTAAGAAAAATGACAGTTTACAGTCTCACTTAGGTTTTATTTTAAAGCCTGTTCCATCAATTCCATCAGTTCTGATGAAACTGTCCTCATGTAGTTAGAAGCTGAGATCTGGGAACATGGTGACATCCCTCAGTCCAACATGAAGTAAGCCAGAGGTCAGAGAGCACGAGCAGTCAGCCCATCAGGCCAGTGGTTACACAGTGACACACACTGTCATTGCACAGGAAAACTGTGTGAAAGCTGAAGCAGACAGTGGCTCTATGAACTGTAACACATGTTTTACACACAATCTGGATAATACATTTACTGTTTACCTTTGTTTCTAGTTTTGAGGTTTGTCAACCGGTCTGATCATGTGACTGTCGTTTGGTCCTTTATGGTCTGTTGGGCAGTTTAATCTGTAACATTACATATAGAATATTTCTTATCTGATCGAATTCTTGTTGGAAGTCTTCAAAGTTACAAAAGCAGAATTTAGACACATGTAAATGAGTGAAGCTTAAACATAATGAATTATTCTGAAAACTCAACTTAAGTTCTGTATTTGAGTTTATGTCTTTGTTGCAATGGTCAACAGTTTCATAATCATCCAACAGTCCTTAAAAACAAATCTTCACCTCTCTGGTTTTTCAGGTCCTGCATCTGTCCTGTCTTTCCTCCGTGCACATCTTCGAAAGGCAGAGCCGTATAGACTGCTGAAGATGCTTGTGATTGGTCCACCCAGGCAGGGGAAGACGGCCCTTCTGGAGGTCCTACAGACCGGCCGGGCGTCTCCCTTCACCCCGGGAGAATGCAGCATTTCCACCTCCACCTGGGAGCTGGACAAACCCAACTGTGGCAAAAACAGCGTGAGGAAAACACAGACAGCACATGTGTATATTAAAACACACACACACACGCATCACAATCCAGTCTGGATTTCAGAACATGAAAATGATTTTGTGAAAAAGTATACCACTGAAAAGAGACCTGTATTGAATCTATCTGTGAGGTTTCACTTCAGTCCACTGGTCTTAATCCAGCCAGAGACCTTTGTTGCATCTATTTGATAAAGGCAGAGAAAAAACCTCCTGTTTCTGACTGCAGTTTACCTTTTTATTAACTTGGCTTTATTCAGGCATGACGGTGCATTTAAAGAACATTTCTTTGTCAGCAGTAGAGCTGTTCTCTCACAGGCTGCTTCAGTAAAGCTGAACATTAATGACCATCATGAGCTCATGGGAGGCTCATTCCTGCTGCTTATATTGAATCTGCTAATACAATTCCAAGTTCATCATTTAATGTTATTACAGAAAATTATAGAGTGACAAGTAAACTAAACATAGAGACTGTTGGTCAGATTATTACTGTGATTGTATGAGGGATTTTTAACTTCTCTTGTCCCGGTCAGACGATAAGAGGACAGCAGTTTTTACACTGATCTGATTTGAAGAGAACTTAAAATCTAAAATCTTCAAAAATATCTTTTGCAATTGTTTTAGCTCTAAATTCAATGTTTATCTTTCTTCTATATAACTGAATTCAACTTGAAACATAAAAGAGTTCACTCAGCTCATTATATTGAATTTCTAAAGAAAGAGTGAAAATTGGCAGACTTCCCAGCATGCATTGCTTGAGAGTCTTTTTGTAGTTTGAGGAAAACATGCCCCTGATGATGGTCTTTACTCGCTTCTCTGATCATAAAAACAAAGCAAACCGCAGTGATGGCTCGTATTAAATTCCATCCCGACCCCCAGACACTTACCAGCTGCAGTCTTCCATGCTTCCATACAGAGTGTCCAACAGAAGCAGTGATGGTGGAACTGACTCATTAGTCTGAAAATGTAACTGTCGAGCACATTTAACTGTGTGTTTTGTAAAACTAAAAGAAAAGATCATTTAAGTTCAGTTCAGTTAACTCACACTCTGCACACACAGTGAGGAGGGGGAGGAGGGAAGAGCCATTATTGTCACAAACTCAAACAGCTCAAACATCTTTACACTCAGATATATCAGCCAGAGACTTTCTCCGTCAGACACATCCAGTGTCACGGCACACCACGAGCAACAAAGACAAACAATTCCAAACAAACAAAATAAATAGCTTTGTTGAGGGGAGCTCGTCCCCCAGGGTCTGAGCTTTCAGCCACAGTCTGCTGAGGGGGAAACCACCAGTCCAACCTCATACACAGCATTTCAAATGCCAAGGGCAGATCTCGTCTCGCTCGAAGTTGACTTCACGTTTTTGTCCATGTTGAAGATCCAGCAGTCGTCGTGTCTTCTGTGCATCATATTCTATGATTTAATTATCATCATAATGATCCAGGCACATTATAAAAGGAAGGTAGACTTAAACATGTGGCCTAGTTTTTTTTAATGTTTTTAGTTCTGAATAAGTTTAATGATACATGTTCTGAATACATTTGATTCTGTGTGATGTGACTGTTTTACATGTAAAAATAATTGCTGCCAACCTGGTAACAAAAGAGTTGCTTCTTCAATCTCCAAATTTCATCAAAAAGAATGAAAATTTGTGGAGCTCCAGTTTTCAGATACGATATCAAATATGAGACAGAGCAAAGCTGCACAGGAAAGTTAGATTTTCATTTGTTGTCTTGAACATTTACATTTAAAAAAGACACTGTCCCTGTTTCTCTGGCTCATCCTCAAACCACACTGTCAACACTTTCATAGAGATGTTCATGTTGAGGTTTGTGGATCTGTCGCTCAGGAAGTGTCACCTCGTATTATTTCAGACTCATTTCAGGCCTTTTCTTTAGACTTGACTGGCCTCTTGTCTTGTCACACACAGAAGGACTCGGTGGCGTTCAACGTGTGGGACATCGGAGGTCAAGCCAGCATGTCCACAGTGAACCAGTGCTTCTTCACTGATAAGGCCTTGTACGTGGTGATCTGGAACCTGGCTCTGGGGGAGGAGGCTGTGGCCAACCTGCAGACATGGCTGCTCAACATAGAGGTGATATTTAGCTCTCTCTCACACACACATGAACACTGCAGAGCCACTGACGACCTGGTTCCAGCTGTAATTTAGTGAGAGTGTGTCAGAACGTGAAGGGTGTGACTGTGAGAACCAGAAAACAAAGAGATGGCATTTGTGTTTCCCCCCAGAGAGGAGGAGTCATCTGAGTTAAAGAGAAACCATTTGCTTGTCAGACCACATGAACCAGCCACAGTCCAGTGGATTTCAGTCATTTCACTGAAGCCTGATGATGATGATGTGGAAGATGGAGAAACTGCTTGTGTCATTTTATTGCATTGCTTAATTGAAGCCTAATTACTAACTGTAACATTTAATAAATCTTGATTTGTGTGGTTTGTCAACAGCAGGGTTTGTTTTAGAGGCTGACCCGAGCAAAGTTTTCCTCTGTCGTAACAATTACAAAAGTCATGAGACAATCTCACTCTGATCCTGTGAGTTTGTCTCCTAATCCCTTTTTAATCCAGAGGTTCAATTTTGGATCCACCTAACCTGCAGGCCTGAATTTATCCTGGTGAGATTCACACCCAAGAACAAGTTTAAATGTCAACTTACAGTTTAAAAAGTTCTGTTCCAGAAGTAAAGAATGAGATACAATGATCAATCTCTACTGACAGTGAAGTGATGTGTGATCAATCATATGACTGTTTACATGTATGTTCAGGAAGGGACAGACACCCAGATGCAGAGTTACTCTTCAGTATCCATCAGTGTGCTGTAGTCCCTGTTTTTCACTCTGACGTTTGCTCAAACACAGAAGCACCTGATCCAGACGCAGAGAACCTGGTTTCAATCATTATTTTCTCTTATACCTCTCCATGTTCTTCTCTAACACACCATTAATGAAACTGTGTTTGTGTGCTGTCTCCTGCAGGCGCGAGCACCCAACTCTGCCGTGCTGGTGGTGGGGACACATTTGGATCTCATAGACACCAAGTTTCGCACTGAGAGACTGGCCACACTCAGAGCTTATATTCTGGCTCTTTGCCGATCGCCATCGGGGGCTCGAGCCACTGGCTACCCTGACATCACCTGGAAACACCTGCAGTGAGCTCACGTTCGATGTTTTACTGTCGGTCTGTTTGTCTGTGCAGTGTATTCAGCTGTGTGTGTGTGTGTGTGTGTGTGTGTGTGTGTGTGTGTGTGTGTGTGTGTGTTCAGTGAAGTGTCCTGTAAGACCCTGGAGGGTCTGGACGGGCTGAAGAAGCTCATCTACCAGGTGGCTCTCTCCATGAAGGACAGCAGCAGCACAGCCTTTGGCAGCAAGCTGCTGGGCAGACTGGTGAGTGTTACTGGTGTCACTGGAGATGCTCTACACTGTGAGTCTGTGCAGAGAACATGCTGAATACATAACACAGTAGATGTATGTATCCATGTTGTATCTTCAAAGATATAACTGAACATAAATTCACCAACACAAGTAGAATGTGGAATAGTATATACAAATGGATGCAGTATTTGTGTGTGCTCACTACATGCAGTGTACTGCATTTATAATATACAGCACATTATTATGTTGTTTAAATGAGCAACATTTGAAAAAACACATCAGCCCTAATAATGATTGCAGCCATGTTCCATGCAGTAGCCAGAGGGTGGTGGCTATAAAACTATTGCAACAGCTGAGTGAAAATTCCCTTAATGTTTAACATGGAGTAATAGAGGAAGATAATTCCCAGCTCCCTGTGCACCTCAGCACACTTTAACATCAGTTCAAACAGGATGGTTACACACAGCCATTACCAAAGAAACAACACGACGGCACAAAGCCATGGCTCATTGTTGTGACTGTGTGATGTGGTTGAATGTTGAAAAAGATCTACAGTCGTGTCTGAGGTGAGTGTCTGGAAGAGTTTGGTCTGAAGACTCCAGTCGTTGAGATCATGACCTTGTCAAAATGATCACATGCTTCAAATCCTCCTGGTGTTATTGTAAAATCCACCAGATTCCCAGGAGCTACCTGACACTTCAGGAAGCAGTGATCGCAGAGAAGCAAAGACGAGATGCTGGGGGAGAGGTTCAGTACCTGACTGACGCCCAGCTGGACTGCATTGTTGGACAGAACCCAGGAAGTGACATCAGAGACTATGAGGACCTGCAGACTGGTACTGTGACCTGTTGAGCCAGGACTGTGAAAATCATTAGTCAGCAACTTCCACTCTTTTCCTCTCCAAAAGTGTAATGACAGAATGTCTTTGAGAGAGCTTGTCTCTGATTGGCCTGTAGAGGGACCACACCCCGGCACATGGTCACCTCAGGTGTAACGAGGATCAATTATAATTATTATAATATTATAATATTATTATAATATTATAATATTATTATAATTAGTCAGCAGCAAAAGAAATGTGTTAAATTACTTGTTTGTTTGTCAGCTTCTTTTCAGTCTGTGACACTGCCCCACTCATCCTCTACTCTCCACCATAAAACATAGCTTCTCTTGTGTAGCATGAAGGGCCTGCAGCTGTCCTGTGTTGTTGATTGACAAATAAATGAACCTTGAACCTTAAACTCTCGAGAAAACTAGGAGACTCCTGAATCAACAGTAAGCATACTAATGGATGATATCTGGAAGCCAGACAAGAAATTACATTTAAATATGATCTCATTTGACTGACTTGACTTGTGTACCTGGTGAAACAGGTGTCCACTCTGTCACTGGTCTTTTATCATTATTACTGAACTGTGATGCTGTGAGCCCACCAGGTTATCATCATGTTGTTGGTCCAGATGCTCGGCTGTGCATTCTCCTAATGGTCATGTTATGTGACTGTGTTTTACTGAACGTCACACATGTCATTATTGGTTAAAGACTAGTGTTTAGTTCCAAAATCTCCTCATGGATCCAGGCTAACCTGTTGATGCTGCTGTGGCAAAATATCTCCCAGATCAGCAACATGTGCCATTACTTTTATCTTCATTTGCTCATGACTGGTCTTTGCACTACCTTAAATAATTTGGAATAATTAGTTAGGCTGTATCTTGTTCCCCCAATGTCTGAAGGTTAGGCCTTTGACTACACTATTCATGAGCGTCACACTTACATGACTCTCCTCTTTGTGCCACTGTATCCAGCCATCAGCTTCCTGATAGAGACGGGCACTCTGCTGCATTTCCCCGACACCAGCCATGGCCTGTGCACCCTCTACTTCCTGTGTCCTGTCTGGCTGTCCGAGTGCCTGGAGAGGATCATGCACCTCAAGTCCTCTCGCTCAATAGCCAGGAATGGAGTGATCCAGGCTGAGGACCTCAGGGTGAGCTGACGTTTCAGCAGCAGAGTTCTGGCTTTCTGACTTGTTCAGTGTGTTGATGCTGATGCTGACGGAGCCGTGCTCATGTCTCTGACTGTGTCTGTGTTACAGATGCTGTTGGTAGGAACAGGGTTCACCAAGCAGACAGAGGAGCAGTATTTCCAGTTTCTCGCCAAGTTTGAGATTGCTCTGCCTGTAGCCAACAACAGGTACAATATTGTCTATATACTGAAACTCAGTTAATACAAAAACTGATTCAGCTCCACCATCACACACATTCCACATGGAGTCCCACAGCCACGACCCTGAACACCACCTCATGATGTTCTAGTAACGGCCTGAAAAGTCAAAGCAGCCACTTAGTGTACAACTGCAAATTAACCATGACAAACACCCTGGCACAAACTGAAACACTCTGACAGTCACATTGTAGACACTTATCGTCCTATCAGCAACCACATACCATCCATATGCTCTATACCTGTCAAATAGTTATGTATCAACTGATACCAACACACAAGCTACCACTGCAAAAAATGCAAAATACCACACAGTACAGTACAGTACAGTACAGTACACAGACAGTATATTTGACAGACAGAGAAACAGAAGTTTGAATCAAAAGCAGGCACTTGTAAAGGAACAAAAGAAAGTATGCATATGTGTGTGTGTGTGTGTGTACCTGAGTGTGTACATAGCAGTAGATATGGTAATGCTAATGGTAAACTGCTTATTGTAATATAATATAATAAAATAGTATGCAGTCTACCTTTACCATTAGCATTACCATATCTACTACTGCTACTGCTATGTACACACTCAGGTACACACACACACACGCACACACATATGCATACTTTCTTTAGTTCTATTACAAGGACCTGCTTTTGGTTCAAACTTCTGTTGTTCTGTTATTTATATTCATATTTATGTATGTTTTACCTCATCAACTTCAGATATATGATTATTCTGAATTTGATGGCAGCAACATGTTTCAAACCCGTTGAGCAACAAAAGACTGTGAAAGATTCAGAGACTCTGGAGAAACGTCTTCACGTGAGGGCCAAAGCTGAAGACCAACACTGAACGCCTGGGACTTCACCCCCTCAGGCATTAATGGATTAAAGACTGACATGGCTGTATAAAGGATATTACTACATGGGCTTGGGAACATTTTGGAAAAGTGCTGTCAACAAACACAGTCAGTTGTTGCATCTACATGTATGTTATGACGCTATAAGCAAAAACCACATATCAACAACGTCCAGAAACGCAGGCAAGTTCTGTGGGCCCAGGCTCATCTGAGACGGACTGATGCAAAGTGGAAAAGTGTGCTGTGGTCTGACGACTCCACATTTCACATTGTTTTTATCATAATCATTATTATCAGTATCATTATCATGGACGTCCTGTCGTCCAGGCTGGAGAGTAAAAGGACTTCAGTGTTCCAACCTTGTTGGAATCAGGGTCATAGTAGCTCAGTGAAAGCATCTAGCTAAAAGAGAAAGATTCTGGCTCCAGCAGTGAGCACACCTGAAGTCTCATTGTTTTTCCTTTCCTCATGCTGCAGCTACCTGCTGCCCCACCTTCTCCCCCACAAGCCGGCCATGGACATCCATGGCTTCCGGCAGCAGAGCAACAACACCCTGCAGCGCCTCATAAAGATGAGCTTCGTTCCTGCTGGCTTCTGGGAGCGCTTCATCGCCAGGATGCTCATCAGCCTGACGGAGATGGACCTGCAGGTACTGACACCAGCAGATTCTCATCACTCACCTGTTCTACTCGCACATTTCAGCCTTTTACACTCATGCCCTGAAACACTGTGTTTGTGCAGTCCTTTGAGGCCAGAAGAAACACCAGGAGTCAGCAGAGCCGGAGCTCTGTCATCTACAGCTTTGCTGGGACCCAGCAGAGGAACCGCTGCAGCACCTTCAGAGTCCGACGCAGCCAGACCATCTACTGGAAGGAGGGACTGCTGGTCACCTTCGACGGAGGCTACCTCAGGTCAGAGTTTGGCCTAGAAGGACATGGGCAGTAGTTCAATGAGACACGTGCTTCAGTGAGGAAATGAAGAGTGTGAAAACTATAAAGGGGTGGAGCTTCAGTTAGAGTAAGAGTGTCAGAGCAAGTCGTAGCTGACTGGAGTCAAAAGTGTGTGGAGGGCAACAGCAGGGCAGAGGTAGGATTTCTACTTACTTCAAGGAGACATACTGGCTCACAGGAAGTGGATAGGTTCATTAGTTTCACACTTCAACCTGGACATTACAGGGAATCTCTGACAAATGAGAAGGTTTAGAACAATAGGAAGAAGCAGTACATGTAATCCATGAACCCAACATACTGTGTGTCCTAATGTCTGAGGCCAGCTATTATTCAATATGTGCACCTTTACCTTCATTTTCAAACTGAATTAATTTCATTTTGTTGCTCATAATTCCAAGCATTCAATGTTTTTTAATTGAGGAAGAGTAATACTCATCTCCCATATCTGTTATCAGGAAGGATGATATATGAGATGAGAACAATTTGTAACACATCGAGGCTGAAATATTTCTAGTGTTAAGAAAATCTCAGATACATCCAACTGAAAAGGGAATAGAAAATGAATATATGTACGTGCTGATACATGAGGTAATGAAAGCAGATGGAACTTCCAGTGAAATGAGGTGGCCATGTGTGTTTGTGTCTGCAGTGTGGAGTCATCAGATGTCAACTGGAAGAGGAAGAAGAGCGGAGGCATAAAGATCATCTGCCAGTCCGAGATGAGGGATTTCTCTGCCATGGCCTTCATCACAGATCACGTCAACTCTCTGATCGAGCAGTGGTTCCCTGGTCAGTGCCTGCTGTCTGTGAATGAATGAAGCTGTTGAGAGCTGACTTTCAGCACTTCATGCTTCTGCAGATTCTTTGTCTTTAATCAGATTTAAATCATAGTTTTTTGTTCGAGACTCTGCATAAATAGAAAAAAATCCAAATGTTTCCATGTGTGTTTTCAGAGGAAGCAGTATGATAAAGGAGTAGGCACACATCTTAACATCTTTTTTATAATTATACATGAAGTTGACACTGGTTATTTTGGCTGATTATGATGTTCGCAGCAGTCAGCCCAAACCAACAGTACTTGACTGAGCAGGCTAAAGAAAAGCTGATCCATGAATGATTCACTGTTACATAGACTAATGGATGTTAAAGCAATTTTCATATTTGTTTTTATTTATACTTATAATGGACATACTTGTCCTTTATACATTTTTGGCTGCTGCACTGTTGAACATGCATGAAGTGCACACTCTGTCTCTTGGGGCCAGGCCAACAAGCTGACAACAGAACATATTATCACCTTAAAAAGTGGCTGGCTGTCTTGGTAAACAGCTGACACACCCAGCAGAGTTACTGCAACGTTAGCATCCAAATGGAGCCACGTCTCCGTCCACCTGCTGAACTGAAGGGACGTTTATACAGCCAGCCTCTGTGTTCTGTCTGTGTGATACAGAGAGGCAGAGGAACATTCACAGGAGTCATTCATGTAATCATCAGCCATCTATAACCAGCCTGAACAGCCATCTCTGAACCAGCCTGAACAGCTGAGCATCATCCAACATTCATAGAACCCTAGTTACAATACCTACCTCTTGTTTTTCCTCGTACATCCCCACCTGAGTGTGGCTGAATGAGCCATTTCCCACCCCCTTTAGTTGAAGATATTACGACATGCTGCTCTGAGTAATTGCTACAGAGCAAGTGGAAGATGTGGTCATTCACTGTAACAGTGTCATTTCAGTGATCAATTTACAATTCTACTGTTTCATTTAGCAACATATATTCTCATACCAGTGGAACAGCCATTGGGGGCAGTTTTTCTCTGCACTCTCTCTCTTTACCTCTGGTGATACTCCACCAACCCCTGCAGGCAGTGTTTAGTTGATGAGCTGCTAAATGCTTGTCAGTAACACTGTTTGTCTGCTGCTTGGTTGTGGGCAGGTGTGCATGTGTTTATTAGGGCTTTTTCACCTGTCTGCTGCTGCTGGATAATTAAAATACTCATTAACCTCACTTCACTGTTGGTGGCCATAAAACCAAAACATTGAGCTGAAAGACAGTAAAAAACAGTCTGTAGAACTGTGGAAAACTCTGTTTTGACTGTGGCTTTAAATAGACATACAGATAAGCAGTCATTTGTACACACACATACAGAGATCGCTATGTGACCCGGGGTCACCAACAGTGTGTATGTGTGGATGATTCCACTACACACTATGTACATACATGTATTTTTCAAGCAGATGTTTCAGTTCCACATCTGACTGGAATTTCATCAGCCCGACCATGTAAAGCAACTTTATATCAGACACTTTGTATCACTGTGTTTTTGCACAGGGGTTTGAATAAAGGTATATCTTATCTTAATATGGACCATGATGGTACAGACTTTTACTCAAAGGAAACTCAGCCTCTAATATCATGGCTGAAATGGCTTCTCTGTGGTGAGATGTCTGATGTGCGATGGTAGCGATGATGATGATGATGCTGATGATGATGATGCTACTCGCAGCAGCTTCAGTACATGTCATCAGAGTGGGGAAACCCCCCCCAGATGTATGTACACTTCTTGTATCTAATTCCCAGCATTGAGCTTGTCTCTGCTTGGACGCTCCATCATTTTGTCTTGTATGTTGAAACAGCATCGAAAATCTGTTCAGTTCCTTCTGTTTACTTTTCAAGAAACCTGAAACCTCTCATTCAGCTCCAAGAGGAACTTTGTACTGGCCACCATGAAGGACAAATGGTGTGAAATCATGCAGCCACTCGCTGAGTTTGGAAGAGTTTGACTTTGTGCTGTGGAAACACAGTCCTCCTCCTGAGTGAGCTTTCAGCTTCTTCAGCTATAACCTATCTGTGTAACACTGTCTCTGTCTCTGTCAGAACGCAGTCTTTATCCAAACTCATGTGTCCTTGTAACTCATCAGGATGAGCATGTTTCCATCTGTAATGACCATCCATATTGGGCCCGTTCATTAACACCAGTACATCCCAACAAACCAGGCACACTGACCTGCCTTTTACATCAACAAAGAAATCATCAATATCAGTCAATAATCATTTGTCCATAGCACCGTTGTGCATGTCATCGATGACGTGGAACCATGACCTGGACAGATGGACATGTTGCTCTTCTCTATATGTTAGTGTGTGTCTGGGCCGTACAGGAAGAGGCTCAGGACACTCAGGCCTGGGGAACAAACACACAGTAAAAAGTGTTTAGCTGGTTGGGGAGTGGCGCCACATGAGCTGCACAGCTGGGTTTAAAGTGCTGGATTGTGTGTCGTCTGATCCACATACTACATGAGTCATTACCACTGAGCTGTGTCTCAGCTCTGTCTCTGTGTTTCCCTTTGGCTGCCACAGTCGCTTCCAGGAGATAATGACAGGCTGTTCTCCCCTTCCGCCTCGTCTACAGACGTGGATAAATCTGACATATTTAGTGTTGAAGTATTGAATGTGTAGTGGTCAGGGAGCTATGAACAGAATGCTTTGCCTGTCTGTAGACTCTGGACTGTCATTTCCACCCATGGACATGTAGCACACAGTGAACAGTTCAAACAGCTCCAGGACCAGGTTGCTACACTGAACAACACAAGAGACCACATGAATGTACACAAGACTACATGAAGTGCACATAAGCACCCATATACACAAGAGAGTGTAAGACCATACAGAATTTACAGGACCAGACAGTCCAGACACTGAGACGGTGCTCAGTTAAAGACGATGTGAGAGACGACTGTAAATGTGAGCACGAGCTGCTGTAGGTGAATGTAGCTGCTGTCTAAACAGTGCAGTGACATGCACAATGACAAAAGATCAATGTAACAGTTAAAATGGCTGTAAATGTAAACATGGGCTGCTGTGGATAGAAATATAACTGAAATGTAAACACAACTGTGAGTGAATGCATAAACAGCAAATACTGCAGTATAACCATAAGCATAAAGTACTGCTGTAAATGTAAACACAGAGTGTCAGGCCAGGCCAGTCCGTGGGCAGGGAGCAGTCTCATGGCTGGGGGGGGGGAAGACGGTGTTACACACTGAGGGACCCAATGCTCGGGCTCCTTCTGCCAGCGGGCAGGAGGATGGAGAATTTGTATGAGGGTGCATGGGGTCATCCATCCACAGTGCTGGGGGGTTGAGGATTCAGCATGTGATGTAAATCTGTGATGGAGGACAGGAAGAAGCTGAGGATCTTCCCAGCTGTCCTCTCTGTCTGCTGCAGCTGCTCAGGACGCTCACAGTCCCTCTGTGGAACATAGGGAGGTGGGAGGGGGCCTTATATCAGGTGCATTGAGTCCAACAGTAGGAAAAGTGTGAAAACAATCTGCAGGTTCAGTCAGTTCACCTTGATGCGCTGTGTTTTATCCTCACACTATGATTCATATGCTAACACTCTTATTATTGACTTATTTACCTTAGCTGCCAAAATACCAGATGAAACATTGTTTGTCTGAAACTGAAATCATCAGTGGTCTGAACCCAAATCTACAGCATCAGTAAATGATCCAGGTAGAGTCCTGTGTTTCTAACAGGCTTCTAAAATCATCATTAATAAACTGTGCAAGTCTTTATAGGAGCCTGCTCTCTGTACATGATTCAGTCTCTTAAACTGAGACTGTTTGCAGTGTGTGTCATGGTTCTGCAGCCTCTTACATGTGAACACAGAGTGTGTGTCCTGCCTGCAGACAGCTGCAGTTCATGTGAAGGAGACCATTTTATACAGTGTAACATTGATGCAGGTAAACAAAGCTGAAAGCATGTGTTTACCAACAGTTCTGCTGGAATCCCATTGAACTTTTATTTTTGATGCCAATGTGAGTAAGTGTGTGTAAATACTGAATTTCTTTCATATTATAGCAATTTGTTTGTTTGTTTTTCACATTATTTTGCAGTTGCTTCACATTTCCTTTGAGTATTTAATGTGGGTTGTTCTTATTGACCGAATGGACCATTGATGTGCTCTAAGAGCCTGTAGAGCCTGTAGAGCCTGTAGAGCCTGTAGAGCCTGTAG